>JAVJIF010025692.1:32500-83924 GCA_038442645.1 Agave tequilana | reverse complement strand
CACCGCGGAAGTTTTGGCTCACTGCGTGGGTCATTCCCGCGTCTGTAGTCTTCGGCAATAACTGCGTCTGTCACTTAGTTTTCTCTGTTGAAGTGTACTAAGTTCCAGATGTTCTGATTCCTTTGTTTATTCCTTGCAGGTAGGCTTGATCATCCTTTTTCAGGTTCGCTGGGCCCCTGGAAGAATATTTCGGCCGGCGAACTCGTTCGATGTTCATCCACAAGGGAATATATTATGGTCCCCGTCGTCCACAAGGGAATATATTATGTCCCTGACGGGGACTTAACCCTCGCCAAGGTCTCTTCAGATCCAATGTACCAGTCATGCCTGCTGGCATGGGATGGTCAGAGTGAGTTGGCGGCGAGGGGGTTACGGTGGATATAGTGGCAGATAGCATCCCTTCCTCTCTCACCCCAGAAGTGACATCAAGGACACTCCATGTTTGTTGGATGGCCTTCTGGCGAAAGAGATGCTCATGAACGAAGGGTTGCATGGCTTTCTGCTGCCACCAGACCTCAAGAACACCATTGCTCTTAGCTTAGTCAGCTAGGGCTCTTTCGATGTTTACGTCATGCACCATAGTGCAATCGGCTCCAATTGTCGCCACAGTTTGGCGCTTTTCCAAACATCGTGCACTTGGAATCAGATGCGGCTTCAAGGAGTGAGTACGGCCTCTGAGAGAGAGAGAGGGACTTCTTTGTACTCCCTTAATTGTAACACTCAATCTTATTGTATAAGAGAGCGTTTTGTATCACTTTCATATGCCTGGATATAAATAAAAGTGACATTTTTCTTTCTGCCTCTTTCTATTGTCTTGAACCTTTTGTCTTCAGTTAGACGCATAGAAGCAGAAGATCTTTGACTTCGTCAAAATTATGATGATAATCTTAATAAGTCAAATTTTGTAGGGAAAGATCCTATTTCAGGAACTTTCACAATACTGTCAGAGGTGTAATATTAACTTGACAGAGATGAAATAATGTTTGGTGGACCAGCCACTTTATAAGAAAAGTGACAGGTGGAACACGTGCCCCCAGGGAAGGTGAACTTTTATCAAGGGCTTGGGATCAACTTGATTAAGTTCAGCCGGGGAGTTGATGGAAACACTGTCAATGGTGTAGTGTTAACCTAACAATGTTTTTAGGTAGACTTGTTATTCTATTGAAGAGAATAACAAGTAAGACTAGACTCATGGGGAATCTAGGGAAGTCTTTACCGTTAGAGGTGTGATATTAACATAACGGGTTGAAAGTAGTCTCATCAGAAGTGTGATGTTAACTTGACAAGGATGTGAGTCAGAGGTGTAATATTAACTTGACTCAAAAGTATTTCAGTTTTGTTTTGGGAAACTGAGAGTGTCACTGACATAGGTGTGATGTTTAACTTGACAGTTAGGGTAATGCTAGAGGTGTAATGTGGAACTTAGCATTGGTCATCTCGGCTTGGATAAGGAAGTCGAGGAAAAGTCATGGACATAGGTGTATTGTTGAACTTAGCAATGACTTAGATGCTAGAGGTGTAGTGTTAACTTAGCATCATTCGTTTCAGCTTCAATACGGAAGTCTGAAGGAAAGTGACTGTCAGAGGTGTAATATTAACTTGACAGAAGCTTGGTGTACTATTTAGAATAATGTTAACTTAAACAGTAATTTTGTCAGAGGTGTGATATTAACTTGACAAGAATTGGCTCGTGCCAAAAAACGGTTTGAGGACCTGTCATTCTATTGATGAGAACTGACAGGTGAAATTTGGAGTGCCAGAGGTATAGTGTTAACTTGGTAATGATTGTATTTGGTAGACCTACCATTCTGTGGGTGAGAATTGGTAAGGGATTTTGGAGGAAAGAGTGGAGCCAAGTCCACTTAGGATTTTTAGCAAACCCTCAGCTATTAATGGATTTGAGGTGCCTTTACCCACTACCGTTGAGTTGGGCTAGCCATACTATTCCCTCAGCATGATGAGTTATCGAAGACTTATGTTGGGCTTAGAAGCCAACATTTTTCCTCTATCCTTAGCCGTCGGAGGCGTCGGATGTTTGATCATAGGTGTACTTTTAACTTGATCAGCGAAAGAATACCATTTAAGGATAGTATTTCTTCAAGAACCTGCCATTGATAGGCATCATGAGTGTATCGCCATTCGAGGTTATGAGGCGATATGATCCATTCGAGTATACTGACTCTACCACAAACGGTCCTTCCCATTTGGGTTGGAATTTTTCTTTTGTCTTGTGCGTCATCACCATGGGTCTTCTGACGGCTAAGACAAGATCGCCTTTCCTGAAAGTCCGCACCTTAACTTTCTTGTTGAAGGCTTTGGTAATTCGAGCTTGGTAAAGCTCGATTTGTTGTTGGGCCTGCAAACGCTTATCGTCTAAGGCCTCCAATTCCTGGAGTCACTGTCGATGCTTCTCCTCGGTTGTCATCTCCGCTGTCAAGGCGACGCGTAGAGATGGAATTTGGATTTCCAGTGGAAGTACGGCTTCACATCCATATACCAAAGAAAATGGCGTGGCTTTAGTTGGGGTTCGCACAGTTGTGCGATAGGCCCATAAGCATTCACCTAGCTTATCATCCCAGTCTCGTTGACTTTTTGAGACGAACTTCTTGAGAAGCTTGCCAATAGTCTTGTTGAAAGCTTCTGCGAGGCCGTTAGCGGCAGGATAGTATGCCGTCGAGGACACACTCTGGATTCTGAACTTAGCGCAGAATCTCTGGAACGTCTGGCTAATGAACTGGGGTCCATTGTCATGGACAATTCGCCGAGGTACACCGAAACGGTAAATAACGTGATGTTTCACGAACTTGATCACGTTAGACGATTTTACCTCCTTCAGAGGAATAGCTTCGGCCCATTTAGAGAAATAATCGGTTATTGCCAATACAAACTGATGTCCCTTTGATGATGGTGAGCTGATAGGACCAACTACATCCATCCCCCACATTTCAAATGGCCAGGTAGAGGTCGTGGAGTGGAGGTACCCTGGTGCTTGATGGATGAAATCGCCGTGCACTTGGCAGGCGTGACATCTTTTGGCATAAGTGATGGCATCGGCAATCATCTTGGGCTAGTAGTAACCCAATCTTTGGAGTCGATGTGCCAGTTTTGGGCCAGGTTGATGGGCTCCACACATACCATCGTAGGCTTCTTTCAATACCTCTTGGGTCTCCTTTGGTGAGAGGCACCGGAGCAAGACCCCGTCATGCGATCGACGATACAATGTTCGTGTAATTGCATTGTAGTAAAATTTAGGGGCTTTCCTTCGAATGGCAGCCGCTTCCTTGGCGTCCTCAGGCAGGATGCCATACAAGACATAGTCGATATAGGGGAATCGCCAGTCTTTAAGCTCTGGCCCGGTTGACAATTCCAGCGCTTCTTTGCCTTGATACTCTCCCTTTGACTCCTGATAGTCTTCGAGGGCAGTTCTCGGGCATATAGGTCGTGGCTGTAGACGAATACCTTCTCCATTGCTCCAGCTGGAAGAGCTAAGGAGGCCGCGAGGGACGCCAGTGCATCTGCATGCGCATTTTGCCTGCGCGGTACATGATCGATGTAGAAGTTTGTGAACCTCTCGGCCATGTGGATAGTTGCGTTGTAGTAGGGTACTAGGTCCTCATGTCTGACTTCGTACTCCCCCGCGAACTTGGCTAACAATGAGTTTGGAGTCACCGTATGCCTCGAGCTTTTTAACGCCAATCTCATCGGCGAGCTGCATCCCAATCAAAAGAGCGTTGTATTCTGCTACATTGTTGGAGCAAGGCTCAGTTAGCAAGACAGCTTGAGGAATCACATAGTTCTGTGGCGAGACGAGTACTACTCCTACTCACCCGCTACGATGTGTCCTTTTGGGCTTGTTCTGGATGCACCGTCAAAGAAGAGTTGCCACACTTGATTTCGAATGATGTCTGAGTTAGGCAGGCTTCAGCGACCTCATCTGGGAGATCGTCATAAAGTTTGGTTGCCCTCGGATCTAGATGCTCAGCCAGGAAATCCGCCACCGCTTGTCCTTTAATGGCCTTCTGTGGTAAAAAGTGCATTTCATATTGAGATAACAATATGGCCCATTTTGCCAGTCGGCCATTTAGCGATGAAGGTTTTGTCATGAGTAACCTCAAGGGGTTGACTTTTGATATGACATTTATGGTTTGGCCCGCCAGGTAGTGTCGCATTTTCTGAATGGCGAACACCAGTGCCAAACATTCCTTCTCGATCGGTTGTACCGATGTTCGGCTCCGATCATTGTTCTACTCAGATAGTAGATCGCTTGCTCACATCCATGGTCATCATGCTGAGCTAGTAGAGCTCCCAAAGAATGATCCATTGCCCGGACGTATACCAGGAAAGGTTTTTCGGATATCGGAGCTGTAAGGACTGGTGGTTGGGTGAGGTATTGCTTGATTTTCTCAAATGCTTGTTGACAAGCGTCGTCCCAAATGAACGACACCCTTCTTCATTGGCTTAGTGAAGGGTTGGCATCTTCCGGAGGTTTGAGATGAACCTACGGATGTACGCCAATCGTCCTTGCAATCCCCTGAGTTCCTTGAGATTTCTCGGAGGTTGCATCTCCTGGATAGCGCGAACCTTTTCCGGGTCCAGATGAATTCCCGTGGAGGTTACAACAAATCCTAGGAATTTGCCACTAGCCACCCCCAGGAAGGATTTGGTTGGGTTCATCTTCAACTGATGAGCTCGCATGATGTCAAAAACCACCTTCAGGTCAGCTATGTGATCACCCTTAGCGCGACTTTTCATCGCAATATCATCAACATAACATTCCACCGTTTTGCGCATTTGCTGCTGGAAAATGGCGTTCATGGCCCTTTGATATGTTGCCCCCGCATTCTTCAGTCCGAAGGGCATAACGGTATACCAGTAGACCTCCAATGGTGTCCTGAAGGAGGTGTGCTTTTCGTCGTCAGGATACATTTTAATTTGATTGTATCCTGAGAATCCATCCATGAAGGACATTCGTTCGAATCCACAAGTATTGTCAATCATGACATCTGTGATTGGCAGTGGGAATTCGTCTTTGGGGCAAGCCTCGTTTAGATCACGGAAGTCGATGCAGATCCGGATCTTCCCGTTCTTCTTGGCAACTGGGACAATGTTGGCTACCCAGTCGGGATGTTGTTCTTCCCTGATGAAGCCAGAATCAATAAGTTTTCTGACTTCTGATTGAATTGCCTCTATTATTTCTGGACGGAACCGTCGCTGCTGTTGTTTGACAGGTTTTGCGTCCGGATTGATGTTGAGGCGGTGCATAGCCACTTGAGGATCAAGTCCAGGCATGTCCTCGTAATTTCAGGCGAAGACGTCTATATACTCTTGTACAAGAGATATTAGATCCTTCTTCTCCGAAGGTGACAGGCCGTCACTTATGAAGATGGGCTTAGGATTGGCCTCATCTCCTAGATTGACTTGAACAACCTTGTCTTCTATGGGTGGCTCGCGTTGTTCAAAGCGGGTATCCCAAAGAGTATTTAAATATTTGATCCAAGGATCTGTATCAGATTGGATCATTTCTTCATCTCCGTCTTCCAGGTGGCTTGTTGAAACCATGTTCACTGAAAGTTCTCTGAAGATGTTGCCGACACTGACATCCGACTCCCACGATGACGTGCCTGAAGAGTAATTATGACCTGATGGCCCTCCAGAATCAGAGGCTGATGGGATCGGAGTCGATACATAGCCCAACCCCCGGCGCGTCCGATGATAATAATCGGGGGCTTTCCCTTTCGGCACAAAGGATCGAAGTAGCGTTCTCCTTCTTTGTCGAAGTTCAACCCGGGTCTGCTGGTTAGATCGTACCCCATGCACTTCATCATTTTGAGCGCTTTGGTTCATAATGACCGAACTGAGGGGATTCCTCCTCGCCTTCCGATTCTTCGCGGGGCGTTGGTTAAGACGAGATTCGCCCAAAAAGAATTGGTTTTTGGCCTTTCCGTCTGGCTGGAACCATAAATATAGATTCTTGCGCATTACGATTATCTTGGTATGTCCCGAAGGATGATTTTACTGGTACATGCAACGATGTCAAAGCATCCATTGCCGACCAGAGGTCATCATCTACATCAGTGCTAGTATCTGACGGTATTGAATCAGAAGCAAACACAGAAAAATACGCTAAATCTAATTCTTCATTAATGTACCAACCGCCTACATCGTCGGTGGTATTATCAACATCGAGCTTATCAATGCTCCTTACAGGTGGATCTAGCTCCACACACACTCATCTTCCTCCAGCTCAGTATCGGCTTCATTGCCAGAGTCTGGTTCTTCCGGTTGCGGGACTTCATCCGTCTCCCCGGGATCTTGGTATAGTAAGGAGTCTGTGAAATAATTCTCGACCCCTTTGAATGGATGCCTTTCGGCAATCAACGTCTGCACCTTTCCATTCTCGTCAATGTATTTCATGACTTAATGGAGAGTAGAGGGAACGATGGAGTTGCGGTGAATCTACGGCCGTCCCAGCAATAGGTTGTAGGAAGTGTCGGCATCAATGATGTAGCATGTCACTTCCGACTTTAAACTTCCAATCTGGCATTTGAGCTTAATCTTCCCCATCGGACAGGTCCTGTTGGCATTGAACCCATAGATAGTTGTCTGGGTAGGGCTCAAACGATGAGTAGGAATGTCCAGATGTTGCATGACTGATTGGGAAAGAGTTGTGTGGAATTTTAGCACAAATATTATGTAAAATGAGAAGGTTTAGAAACAACCTCAAGTGCTTTTGATTACTCCACAAATGTATGAAAGATGATTAATATACCCTTTCCTATCTCCGTTATAGCATAGAGCTATACCGAGTCGATTCTCAGGGAGAGCTAGCGATGGAAGCGTTACGGATCGAAGTGAAGATGTAAAACGAAGATTCTTCTATGCTTAAAAGAATAAAGAATCAAGTGAAAAAGAAAATAAAGAATGGATGGATATGTTCATGATGAAAATAGTTGGGAAAGAAATCAAGAGTAGATTTGGTAATTACACTAAAAGAAGAAAACTTTTAAAAAGACTTTGAATAAAGAAAACCATGACTAGCTAACCTTACTACCTTGCTAAAGACTTACTAAACTCCGTGATAGTGAATGCGTGCCTCATGTTGATTCATCGGCATAGATTTGTCTTGCGTGTTGGTCTAATTACCTTCCCACTTGGATGACGGGAGCTCATTCTTGGACTTATCTTGTAGCCTCCATAGATGTCATAGGCCTACAAGTTAGACTTTCAATAATGGAATCAAAAGAGCTACACTCAAGGGATGCAAATGAAGAACATACAACATTCAATAATGGACTTAAAGAAGTTGTACATCAAATAGCATATTGGTGATCCATCTCCATGTTCCATCAAGGCACTTGTTCAAAGACAAGGCTCTAAATGAGGCACACATGAATCATATGGAGAATTACAACAAGATACTTGCCAAGCAATGAAGGAAACCCATCGAAGAAGAGAAGATCATACACTTGCAAGATTAAAGATAGCAATCACCCATGAGTTAGTAGTTAGCAAGGCTAGTGGTTAGCTAGTACATGGTAGAAAAATTAGCTACAAGCCATTACAAAAGAAAAGTAAAGCATGAATTAAAATTGCAAGAAAGTAAGCAGCAAGAAATAAAGAAAGCAAGTAAAGAAACAAGTACACTAGAAAATGCAAAAGTAGAGAGAAGAGAATGGATCAATCCTTGCTTCACAAAGTGTCACTCCTTGATGTACACAAGCTTTCTCTCTCTTACAATCTCTCTCTTTACAGAATTTCTAGGGAGAAGAAGATCATAGAGAGCTACAAAAATCCTAGAGAAAAACTAACAAAAATACAAAGCTTTACACTAATCTCTCTCTCTTCTCTGATCAGTTTTTGCTCGCAGGTCCAAATGCAGTATTTATAGGCACAGAGAGAACTCTCCAGAAGACGAACAGGTGGCCAAAATCTGGGATTGAATGGCCCAGATTTTGCGGTGGATCCGCGGCAAGGCGCGGCACTTTTGTGGCCGTTGGATCCCAAATTTTTGTTACAAGTTTGTTACGAGGTTGTTATCCACGTGGCCTTCTAGAATCTTGAGTTGTTGCGTAGAATTCTCTAAATCCTGGGCTCAAATTTGGGCTTTATTCTGGGCTTTTGAATTAATCTCTTTAATTATTGCTAATTAAAGAGATTTTGGGCCTTTTCTCCATTTCAGATGTGGACCTGTAAAAATATAGAGAAGATGAGTAAAAATCACATTTTTATTGTCAATATGCATGGGAATAATGTGGTAAAATATGCAGAATTGTGTAACAATCAATGACCCAGCGAGGCATGATGCTCAACGCGGACCCTGGATCTACCTGAATGCGGTTCACTTCAGATGATCCAATATACCCTGTGAAGTACAGGGGTCGATCATGCTTCCCTTTAACCTGCATATCCTCTGCCGTGAAGGTGATGCAGGGGGCATTCTGGGAGGTGTGGAGACAATTCTCTACATCTTCCTCCTTTAGCACCTGGGTCATGAAGACCTCAGCGTTTGCCAGAGCCTCTTGTAGAGCTTCTCTGGTTGACTTTGACAGTTTAAGAAGCTCATACAAGGTAATCCGTGCCGGGATGTTGGCCAATTGAGCCAGGACATCAAAGCGGTAAGGCGCCGTAGATCCTTCCGCGATGCCCTTTTGAAGGGCTCGAGAAAATCGAATCTCCTTCTGTTTCTCCACTGGTTGTTTTGTGGAGGGCTTGGTAGGCTCTGCAGCTGGTTGTGGAGGGTTTGCCGCCGTTTCGCCATACTGCTTCAAGTAGGGCTGTCCTGAGCGGGTTTCTGCCACTAGCCGACCGGGTTCTGCGGCCAGAACTATTGTCTCCTCTTCCGAGTCGGTTAGCGAAGGAATATCGGTATCCGTTTCTCGAGAAGAGGCACACACCATATTGCAGGATGACGCCTTTGCCTTGCCCTTGGACTTCTTATTAGTTACAGTAGTCCATTGCTGGGCGTCAACAAGGTCAGGGTGGACCCACATGATTTCCCCTCGAGGCGTAGGAACGGGTACTAGGCCCTTCTCTTGTTGCTGGTGAGGATCCGTGTTGACCACTCTTAGCTCTCCTTTCAGAACAGGGACCACCCCCGAAGGCGTTGGGGGTTGTCTTCCGAACTGGAGAACTGACGTCATGTTAGCCGTCACCTTCTTCTGCTCTGGTCGGAGTTTTAATACCTCCGCGTCAATCAGGGCCTGAAGGATGTCCTTGAAGACGTAGCAGCTTTTGGTGGGGTGTCCCAACATTCTGTGGTATAAGTAGTAATTGGGATTGTCGGTTTTACCGACTTCTTCAGGCGCCTGGCTTCAGGGAGCTTCAGTCTATTGCTCTTATTGAGTAGCTTAAAGAGCGAATCGACATGTTCCTCCTTGAAAGAATACTGCTTGTTGGTGCGTGGCTGGCTCGAAGAGCCACTCGCCTTGACCGGTTGAGGTTTGGCGGGAGATTTGGTCTCCGTTGCCAAATTATCCTTCCGCTTTGTCTGGAGGGATGTGTCTGGCGCACGCCTGGTTGACCTCTCTGGCCGTGGCTTCCCTTCTTTTGCCCTGACGCGGGCGACAATCTCCTCAGCCTGTTCACCTTGTTGGACCAACTGCTTCCAGGTGCGGCTTTCAGCAACTCCTATTTGAGCAAGGAGTGAGGTTTGGAGATTGTGGCGGCATGTTTCCACCAGGGTGACCTGGGTCATGCCGCTCGGACATCAGAGTGTCACATTCCGAAATCTTTCCACGAAAGATTTGACGGACTCTCCCTTTCGCTGTTTGGTAGCCAAAATGGTGGGCATCGTGACTTCTGAGTCATCTTCGAAGAAGCGCGTTAGGAATAGCTTCTCCAAATCACCCCAGTTCTTGATGGAGCCCTCCGGGAGTTTCATAAACCATTCGAAGGCGAGCCCTTTCGGGTGCCAATGAACAGTCGTGCCAAGATGGCATCGTTGTCTACTACATTCCCTGTTTGGGATTTAAAGTAGTAGATGTGTTGGTTGGGTGACCCTTTCCCATCGAATGCTTGAAGGGTTGGAGCCTTGAACTTGGACGGGTATGGAACCAAGTCCCATTCAGCAGGATAGGGCCGGACCACTCCAGCTTCTTGGAGGCCTTTATGGTTGGTAAGGGCCTCGAGGCGTTGCTCCAATTGACTCATCTTTTAGCATGAGCCTTTCCCTGGTCTTGGTCGCCCTTTACTTGCGACGAGGATTTGGACGAACTAGAAGTAGATCGCGGCCTCTCCTCAGAAGGTTCAGAAGATGAGCTTTCTCCCTTTTTCCCTTTGCCCTTCGTTTTTTTAGGAGGAGATTTCCTCCTGTCTTCGAGCAACTGTGCAAGCATCTGCTTGAGGGAGTCGATAGATTCCTGCTGAGAAAGAATTATATCCATTTGTGCCTTCTGGATTTGTTCTAAACGTCTAGCCGTTTCCTCAGGAGTGCCTATCATGTAGGCGGAGGCCTCCTTCTCAACGAAAGAGTTTGAAGCATGTGATTCCGCTATGGCAGAGTGAGAATCATTCACTTTAATGCCATAGGCTAAGGCATTATAATCAATCGGGGGAATGGCCCAGTCCGGGTGCGAGTGTGTTGATACACCCCTTCCGGTTCAGAGTCAGACTCATCCGAGCTGACTGCAGGTTGTTTTCCTTGCTCCTGCTCGTCATATTCGCAGTGAGCTCCGGTACTCAATGTCAGAGAAGGTTCTCCTTCTGTGGGAGCGCCTTCTTTTGTTGACAGGGGAATCAGGGTCAGCTGTCTAACTAAAGACTGCTGGTGCACACCTGAATCACAACAGCACTCGGAGAGCATAGAGATGAGCCGTTGGCAGCAACATGATGAAGTGACCTGATTGGCACTTCTTTTCTTCGTCAAGTAATCCCTCAGATCCATGGGAGGGGGATCGAAGAGATTAACCTCGCAACGCCGAAGACGGGAGGCATCCATATGCTGTACAGTATGGACGCGGGCTTCAGGGACGCGTTCTCGCGTTGTGGCTGTATAACGTGCGTCTGGCGTCTCTTTTGAGATGAGACGCGATTCTCGCGTTGCTGCTTGGTGTGTCAGGGCAGAGACGTTTGAGAGAGGATGGGCTGCTGGGCCCCACGCCTATGGGCGCGTGCCTCTCGCGCTTGACGAGGCGCAGAGGCTTCACCTTGGTGTTTGGTGAGTTGGTCTTCAGAGGACCTAGCTTGAGGAGTCTCGCGTTTGGGCCGCCAAACGCGGACTTCACGTGCTGGACGTGGCGCGGGCAAGGCGCCAGATTGTATGTCGCATCCAGCCTCAGTCGGACAACCAGAGGTTCCAACTTGTAGCTGACGCGCATGTCTCCTCTGTCGACGCTCAGCGTTTCGGTTTCGGTTGCGTCGTAGAGGTGGAGAGTGACCAACGACGACCTGATGCTGAACACCAGAGATTTTGACCACGCGGGTCTCCCGAGAGACGCTGACGCGGGTGTTCCATGCTGCGCGGTTGATCGCAGCGGCAGTTGTGCCTGAGATCACGCGGGCCTTCTGAGAGGCGTTGGCGCGTGTATCTTGCTTGGCACAGTTGGTAGCAGCAGCGCCCGAGAGAACCTCGGATCGGGCTTTAGGGCCATTCCCCGTCAAGACCCTGCGGCAGACGCGGGTCTTTGGGCTCTTAGAGCCGGCAGAGAGAAACTCTTCGTATTTCGCTTGGTCGAACTCGACAACAAGCGATTTGACCATCTTTCCCTTACGAAGGACGTCATCTTGTGTCACGATTTGCTCATCAGTGACAAATGTAGTCCCCAGCGAAGTCGCCATCTCCTGTACGCACGCGGAGAGGGTACAAGCTCGAAGTAAGATTTCCTTGAATCAAATTGAAAAATTACAACGGACTAGTATTCCGGTTACAAGGGAGGGAGGATGTTGAGTCTTGAATCCTCCCTTTGTTTAAGGCTGGGTTCTTCGTGTGGCGATGGAGAGTGAATCTTGTTCTCCGTTGACCGAGTGACCGTCTAGACCTTCGGGGATCTTCTCTTCGGCTGGTAGAAGGAGTAGCACAACTCTGTCTACCAAAACTCTCAAAGAGAAGGTAGGCAAAGAGCAACTTGTATGCAGCAAGCTTGCTGAAAAGTTGAGCTCTCTCTTGCTTCTCTCTCTCTGTCTGCCTGGGTGTAGTCTGTTGTCTATCTCTGGTCTCTTGTTGTTCTCCTCTCCTCATAGTGGCGGGGCTATTTATAGAGGCTCCAGGGGTGAACGTGCCCCCTAAAGGTGCTCCACAATGATGGGCTAACTTCCCCGCTATGTGGGCGGTGACTGGCCCCATAATCAGGGCGGTTATAACCGAGACGCGGGCCTTGGACCCTCGCGCCCTGAGGTTGAGGCGCGGGTGTCGAGCCCACGCGCCTTGATTTTGAGACGCGGGTTTTGAGCCCACGCGCCTTGAGTTTGAGACGCAGACTTTGGACCCTCGCACCTTGGTGCTGAGACGCGGGTATTGAGCCCACGCGCCTTGAGTTTGAGACGCGGGTTTTGGACCCTCGCGCCTTGGTGCTGAGACGCGGGTGTTGAGCCCACGCGCCTTGAGTTTGAGACGCGGGTTTTGGACCCTCGCTCCTTGGTGCTAAGACGCGGGTGTTGAGCCCACGCGCCTTGAGTTTGAGACGCGGGTTTTGGACCCTCGCGCCTTGGTGCTGAGACGCGGGTGTTGAGCCTTCGCGTCTAGAACTTGAAACTCTGCTTTTTAATGGCTTGTCTTTTTAGTGATTTTTAGACAGCCTGCACCAAAGTCCTTTGCAACGATGATTTTTTTTCAATTGGTGGTTCAGGAAAAGGAGGATATGAAGCAGAATTGGGGAATGAATACTGTGAAAATTGTGGACAATGTGGTCGAAAATTTGACTCGGGGGAGGTTAATCCCCATTGACTCTGTGAAAAGTTGAAATTATATTGAAAATTATGATCATAAGATTGGGGTTATGGGTCATATTGAGTCGAATAATCCCAAACCGACCTATATGATTGGTTCATGTTGTAAATATCTGGGTTGAAGTTATCCGAGACAAATGAGGTCGGGGTGAAATATGGATTCATATTAGGATTGAAAAAATTGTTGTTGTTGAAATCTATATCACAATTTACAAGAAAGAAAAACAAACAAACAAACAAACAAATAAAGAAAAAGAAAAAGAAAAAGAAAACAAGCCTATACTAGGGTTGACTTAGACCTAAACGACTCCTAACTGGTTAGACTGTCCACGGAGGGTACATCATCAAAATCTGACCACGAGTTAATCGGCCAGGTAGGGGCAAGATCAGTGGGAGGTATCCGTGCCGGAGCAACGGGTCTAATTATGCCAAATCACTGTTCTTCGAGGTTTCGCCTCTCAATCCCCAACCTTAGACACCGATTTGACAAGAGTCAACTTCTAACAACTTTTCTCTTAGGTCAATCTCTTAAATGAGTCTGAGATGTCCCTAGAAGCCAACGTCTAGCAAATTTTATTAAGGCTTGACTTGTGTGATTGGGGAGGTGATTTTTGGGTTAAGGGAGGATAATGACTTCCCCACCTTATGTTGTATTGCGTTTTGCCCTTAAGTTCAATTCGTGCAAGTGTACAATATACATAAGAATAACACACAAAGAGAGTAAATCACCCATGTGTTTGTCCTGACTATATGCAATGCAATATGTACACCTCCGTCAAGATCACAACAACAGAAGAATAAAATACAGTATATTGGAATGAAAATTGACATGTGCCTAGATGCAAATATCTAAACTGTTTTAAAGCATCCAATTTCTGTATTTTAGTTCTTAATTATTACAGTGTACAGGTAATATAAACAAAATTAGCAGCAGAGTATAAGAATATATAATAATTTACCCAACCACACAAAAGCAAGTGTGGACTTCTGCAATGCTAAAAAATTTGACCTGCACACCAAAAACAAATAAGAAAAGTTAACAAAATGTGAAATCAAGCCGTTCTCATCCCCGGCAATGGTGCCAAAATTTGATTGGGGGAAAACCGTGCATGAAAAGTGTATGTTTTGAAATCAAGAGTTAAAGTGTGTGTGCTTTGGCTTCCTTGATACTTCCGTATAGCATAGAGGCTAAAATGAGTCGAATCCACAAGGACGGGAGGCGATAGAAGCTTACACGGTATGTTCACATGTATGTTAAAAGTACTTCATTGTTTGAAAGAATCAAAAGAAAAGAAAACAAAGAATGAAAAGAGAAGTACGGTGAAACACAAAGAAGTGGGAAACATAGAAAAGAATATATTTGTGATTTTTGTTTGTATTTCTAAAACAAAGTAAAAAAGCAAAGAAAACCCATGGCTACTAACTACTAATGACTCTACTAACCATGCTAAGTTCTTAGTGGTAGTTGCCTCACATGTACCTTGGCCATCACTAGTCCTTGGTTCAAGAGCGTTTCAAAGCATGACCCATGCGATAACTTTCACATCCAAACTCAATACAACAAGTGCAAGCTACACTTAAACCATCAAAACTAAATAAGAGTAAGCATGGAGTAAAGTAATGTTATCTTGTTAGAGAGTTAGGATGTTAGAGTGTTAGAATCCATCATCATGAGCATCAATGGCTCTTGCAAGAGCAAGGCCAAGTAGAGGCTAATAAATTCATGTGGATTATCATATAAGAAGTTAGCAAGTTAGTGGTTAGTAGTTTGTTGCCATGAGAGAAAATTAGCTAAACATGTAAAAGAAGTTAGAGAGAAGAAAACAAAAAGAGGTAAAGAGAGAACCTTTCATAACTTGTTACCTTCTATTACAAGAACTCTTGCTTTCCAACCATGTATCACTCTCTCTCCTATTACAAGATCTATAAGAAATGAAAAATATAAGGGAGGAAGAAGAAGAACAACTAATCTAAACTAGCCTACACTACAACATGGAGAAGAAACAACTAAAACTATTCTAAAATCTACTCAAAAACTCCTCTCCCTGGGCTCTGGAAACCCCAGGGTATTTATAGGCAAAATTGGGCACCAGGTTACGGTACAGAGCTGCGCGTCAAATCCTGGTGCGAGGCTCCACACCAGAGCCATGAAAACGCGGCCCAGGCCGCATTTTCGCAGCTTTACCTGGGCGCGCGCCGCCTGCTGCGCACTGCCCGCTTGTCCCCTGTTGGCTGTATATCCCGGTTTCTAATTTTGGGCCCTGGTTTTGACGAAACTGCTCTCCAAGGTCAATGGCTATATTATAGGCCTTAATCACCCATTAAATGGTGATTTAGGGTCTTCTTCTTCATTGCACATCATGGACCTAGAATCACACAAGCAAACCATTATTAGCAGTATTTTATATAAAATAAATGTACAGATGTAGTAAAAATTATGCAATATTAGAGACTAATCATGTGTATATGAGCTTGAACAATCCACAACTAATCTATCCTTTACATTTCATCTAAAAAATAAAATCTTAACACTTATAAATGAAGACTCAACTCAAGAAAATCTTCTCTTGAAATTTTCTTCTCCTTCTTGACTTGGTCCAAACCTTGATCCAAAGAGTTAGACTCCTCTTGAGTACTTGATGCGATCTTTGAAGCACAAACTCTTGAATCAACACGTGCTAGCTTCAAAACTTGACTTCGAATCTTTTGTTGATGCTAAACACTGACTAAGACTTTGATAGAAAATCTGAAACTATATAAACACAAGATCATTAGTACTATAACTACATGAGTTAATCATCATCAAAACTAGAGTGATGGCCTTTGGGCTAACATACATAAGTATGAATAATGAAAAGCAATAGAGAGCAAGATACAAGCAATCACAAACACAAAGGAATTATTTCGAGGTTCGAGCCACCGCACTACGTCCCCGCCTTCACCACTATGAAGGAGTTCACTATCCTCCAAGGGATCTTCCACAAAGGAATTACAATATGGTCTATATAAGACCGGAGTACACAACTTCATCACTCAACCCTCTACACAAGATGTAGCACAAAGCATATTGAGATTACAAAGCTCTTGGTGATCCAACAAGATCACAAACACTCTCTCTTACAACTTCCTATAGAGTAGAATATGAAGTGTAGCTCAAGAAGTTAAGTGAGAGATGAAATTCAGTTAGAGAGAATAGAAGAGCTTTAAAACCAACTAAAAATAGCTTTGAAATGAAAGAGCTTGGAGATTGGAAGGTAGAAAAAACTTTTCTCTTTTAAAACAAACTTAAAAACTTGTAAACTTGTGTTATTTTGTTATATAAAAACTAAAACCAATGATCCATATATATAGTCAATAGATAAATATCATTTGTTAATCATACCAGGTCATTTAGGGTGTGTTTAGACACTTGGAAACCAAAAATGCCCTTTGAAATCCGCTAAAAACAAAACAGATCTAAAAACTAGCCGTTATGGACAACTAGCAAGTTGCCGGTCGACCAGCTGGTCGACCGCCAGCTCATCTAGAAAAGACCGTTGGCTCCGGTTGACCAGCCTGGTCGACCGCCCTTTAGTTCAAGGGAAAAAAAAATAAAAGGTCGGTCGACCGCCCCAGTCGACCGGCCCAACCCAAGAGAAAAGGGCTTTCGGTTGGTCAACCAGTCGGTCGATCGCAAGGGTTGATTGAAGCAAAACCTGCAAAAAAAATACAGAATTTTAGATTTAGAAATAGAGATGTACAAGTGCTCAATTCTTACCGCTATAGCAAGTGGCTATGCGGGTCGTGATCCACAAGGAGGGTTTGCGATGGAAGCGTTCAAGGTTCTTTATTGAATCTTTATGAAAACAAAACGAATGTTCTTCTTTATTTTTAAGAAATAAAAATGAAAACGAGTTATGTTAAGGTTAGAGAGAAAATGGTAGAATGAGAAAGTGGAAAAGAATGGAGAATGACTATCTACAAAGAAATGAGAAAGAAAGCGACTATGTACAAATGAGTTGGGAAAGAAGTGATTTGGAAGATATGGTATTGGTGATTTAATTTACAAAATAAAAGAAAAGAAAGAAGATGAAAGAAGTATTCACCTAGTTTGGTTGATGACTTACCTGGAACCCTTGCATGTTCTACCTTACTTTAGAGGCGTTCAACGCATAGGTCATAAGATCGAGCTCAGTCCCTGTTCGCATTATATCATCAAGCCTTGCAAGAATGAAGTGATACAGATCTTGAGGAGGAGAACGTCTTCATAAAGTATCGTTGGCACTCACAAAGGCTTTTGTATACTTATACTTCTGGATTCACTTGCAAGCTCATCAAAAACAAAAGAGGTAAAGTAGAAAGAGGAAGAAGAAACAAAAGAAAATACGAACATAAACAAATGTTTACCTTTATTGCTTGCAGAAACAATGGAAGAAAGGAGGAGGGTACATCAGTGTCACTCTCAACATAAGCCTCTCTCTCTTACTTACATGAATCTTCATCTAACCTAAGCTTACATACAAATTATATAAAAAGAAAAGAAAAACCTAAATTACAAGAAATGAAAACTAGGCTAAATCCTATCTCTGCATGGTCGTCCATTTTCAGTGAAACTACTGGCTTTTTATAGGCAAAAACCCAACCTACAAGATCCCGGGGAGATCCAGGAAGAAAACGCTCCCCCTAACTCCACAGCCAAGCCGTGAAAACGCGGCTTTGGCCGCGTTTTCGCGGCCAGGGTGTGGCCAGGTGGCCACACCCTGTTGGTGGGTCTCGCTGGATTTCCCTTCTCTGCTTTATCTTCAGTTGGTTTCTTCGTTTGAGTCTGAGATTTTGACGAAATGGCCTTTGATTTTTGCTTCAACCGTTAGATTCTGAGAGGATTCTTCTCAACCGATTTTCAACCTCTTGATTTTTCCCTGATTTACTGAGCTCGAATTAATTCTGATTTAATTCAGAATTCTGGTGGGCTTTTGGGCTCATTTCTCTTCATCTCCTTAAGGAATGGGCCTGCAAATAAATTAAACATTTAATTAGGACAATGCAGATTTTATTCTATAATAAGTATGGAAATATGATACTATATATGCAATATTAGCGACCAATCAGCGGTCAACCGGTCGGTCGACCGACAATGTGCACAAACATGCATGGCCCTTGGCCAATGGCCCGGTCGACCGGGTAGTCGACTGTTTTTTCCTAAAATAGGCACCGGTCGACTGACTTGGCCTAAAATAGTTTTCTAGATAGTTTTTGAGTTTCAAATATTTTTCAAAATATTTTGTATTAGTTTATAAGTACTATAGCAATGTATTGGTAATGAAATATATGTTCTAAACATGTTATAAAATTTTGAAAAAACTATGAGACATGTATCAAAACCAAACATACAACATACCAATGCTATCAAAACTTATATTTTTCAAAATCGTGTAACTTATGTGAGTAACTTCTTGAGCATTACAACTATATTCTACAGCTTAACAAACTAATATCTTATAAGGCTCTAGGTGACTATAAGATCTTCAAGCGGGCTTCTCCTTTAGTGACACCGAGTGCATTGAGCTTCAATCCGTACTTGAATATCCTTGAGTCTTCAACACCTTTCTTTAGAGGAAGAAAACTCCTTAAATCTATTAGAGCCCTAAAATATACTTCAACACTTGAACTTGATTAGTACTAAATAACCACATATATTTTGTTATCATCAAAATCATAAAACCGGGTGATTGTAACCCTTGGCCAACAATCTCCCCCTTTTGATGATGACAAAATGATAGGCAGTCAAAAGTGCATATTTATCATCATATTTCCCTACTTATTCTTTTATTAGGCACTGTTATCTAATATTTTATTGTTTAATATTGTGCAGGCCTTGAGTAATTGAAGAATAAAGAAATAAAGCACAAGTGAAGCCCAAAAGTCCAAAAATCCCATAAGCCCACATGCATAATTTATTTTAGTAATTTAGAAGCTTCTATCTTATCTAACCTAATCTAAACTTGGATTTTAAATTATTAATTTAAAATCTAGGGGAGAAGAGGAAGGATAAAGAAGAACTCCTAAATTGCTATTCAAATAAAGAGAGGAGGAAAAGGATAAGATGGATCCTTATCCTAAAACAAGAGATGAACTTCTACTTAAACCTGGTTGCTTGCAATACAAAGATAAAGATAAAGGGGAGAAAGGCTTAAAGATAAAGATAAAGGGAACAAATCCTTTTCAAATTCGGATTTTGATGACTTGCTTCCCAAGTTATCCCGAGTTCTCAAGATAGAGAGTCTGAATGCAAAATCCAGAAGGAGGCGCCCTGATGAACGGATCAGAAAAGGCCACGCGTGAAAGCGAGTGGCCATTGGCCATACTTTTGTCGCAGAAACGCGGCTATGGCCGCCTTTCCGTGGCCGTTTGATACATCTAGCAACGCGATTTCGTGGGAGAGTTGTACTGGGACTCTACGTCTTAAATATCCGATAAATACCCCTGCAGAGCAATAGAGAGGGGGGATCGAAGAGCTAAAGCTTAGGGTTTTCTTTAGATCTTTTCTTCTTTCCGAATTTTCTTGTATTTTTCGTTTTTTTTATTTAGAGAAGAAGATTGTTGAAGAAGTAGGAGAGCTTTGTAATTAGTCAGTTACATCTAATAAAAAAGTTTTTTATTCTTCTTTCTTTTTGCAATTCAATTTAGTTTTCTGCTTAGCTTATTTGTTTTTCTTCTTTTAATTTTAATGCAACTTTTCTAATTCAAAATAAAATTTGAAAATAAAAATAAAAATATGAATAACTAATTAACTTATAGTTTTTTAATCTCTCGATCAACCCTAGTTTAGTTTAAAAGATGAACTGATTGACATCTATACTTGTTAGAAATCCTAGGATTAAATTGGTGTTCTTGAGGATGAATCAATAATAAGTTTAACTAATTTGGGTTACACTTTTTAAATGGTTATTCATAGTTCATATTTAAATACTTGGATAGCATAATATTAAGAAGACTTTTCTTATTCTATGCTTCGAAATTAAGATAAATTATAGTTTAATTTTTATTAGTGCACACTAATTAGGGTTCCAACATTTTTATTCAGCTTACTTGATTCTCAATCAATACCCTAGGGTAGATAATTCTTCACTCAATATGATGTTCACTCTTTTAGACTAATACTTTGGTTGTGATAGATCATTAGTAAACTATAATTCTTTTGCTAGATTAAATCTAATTCTCACAATCAATATCTCTTTTTCTTTTCCAAGCCAATTTTAGAGAAGATCGTTCCGAAAAGCTTCCATCGCATCCTTCCCTGTGGATCGACCCGTCTATCCCTTGCTACACAATTACATTGAAACGAGACTAAGATTTTCTAAACTCTTTCTTTATTATTTTCCCGTTTTAATCAAATTTTGGAGTTGTTGCCGGGGAAGGAACGACACGATATTCTCAAAAACTAATTATTCTTTTCTTCTTTATGTTTGCAGGATCTGAGAACAGGATCTATAACTGCAGCTAAGAACATATAACAACTCTGTGCCTCTGCCCTAGAAGGTAGAGCAATAGAGCCTACTATCTACTCGCGCAAACGCGACAATAGTAGCATTTTCGCGCGCAGTAGTAGTTCACTACTGACTGATTTTTTGCAGGCTGCTGCAAATTGCAAAGTCCTCTTTACTGCTTTAATATTATTTCTCTGTGATTACCCTGCATACTGCTATTAATTAACAGTAACCTATTAGTTGACTAATAAAAAAAAATTTAGACTCTTGCATCATAGGCACGTGTCTATTTAAATTTTCTTAATTCCTGTTGAAGAGTGCTGGCGACAAGGTACGTTTGCATTGCATATAGACTAGGAAGCACCCTTGGCTGATTTACTGCTTTTGAATGAATACTTATCTATTGCTTTACACGTGTATTAAATCACTTTCACGGCAAATCCCATAAACAAGATAAGGTGGGAACGTCATTACCCTTCCTTGGCCTACAAATCATCTCCATTGCACTCACAATTCTAACCCTAAAATAAATTGACTAGACATTGGCCTTAGGTTAACTCAGACTCATTAGAAGATTGGCTGAAGGAGGAAGTTGTTCAAAATTAACTCTCGCCAAATCGGTGTCTAGGAAGGGGATTAAGGGCCGAAAGCCTGAAGGTTGGTGGTTACTGAATTAAGGAACGTCTTTGACGGATAACCTCCCACCGATCTTGCCACCTACGTGGCTGATTAACTTGTGGTTAAAGTCGGCAATATACCTCCTAAAGACAGTCTAAAGTTAGGAGTCATCTAGGTCCAGGCTTACCCTAGATTAGGTTTTTTGATTTTTGATTATTTTTTCTTTTCTTGATTGATTAGGTGAACTTGTTTGTTAACTGTGCATGTCAGCTTGGTCGAGAGACCCAGTCACATCTTAACGAACTAGGAACAGTTCACCACCCGAACAAAAACCCGATTCACACATGGCACAACCACCATCACTGCAAGATAGGTTCTATCCTATTAGGACCTCTCTTCCATCTTACATTTAGCTACCCGATGAAGGGGATGACCAATTTGAGTTAAAACCACAATACATCAACACTCTTCTCAAATTTCATAGATTTGAATCTGAGGATGCATACTTTTTCATAAGGGAATTTGAAGAAGTATGTCTAATGATGAAAATACCCAGCCTAGGAGTAGATGCCATTAAATTACGTTTTGTCCCATTCTCTTTGAAAGACTTAGCAAAGAAATGGCTCTATAGTCTAGAGGCCGGTTCCATATCATCATGGGATAGTTCGTCAAAGCCTTCTTAAAGAAGTTTTATCTCGTTCACAAGACGGCACAAATTAAGAAAAGCATCTTGCAGTTTAAGCAAATAGCCAATGAACCTTTTTGGAAGTACTTCGAACGTTTTAAGGACCTCCTTACCCAATGCCCTCACCATGGGATAAAGAATTGATGACTTTGCCAAGCTCTTTATGATGGGTTAGAATATCAAACAAAAACCCTATTAGAATCCATGTGCCAAGGAGGATTTTTGAAAAAGAACGAAGATGAAGGATGGTTATTAGATGAAGATTTGGCTGATAAGACCGTCCAATGGGAACCAACTCCGAAAAATTTTAGGACTAATGACCCTAACTCTTCTAAAGGAGGTGCCCATTCCATTGAGGCAAACATAGCTACCGAAACTAAACTAGCTGCTATGATGCGAAGGCTAGAAGCTCTTGAAACTAAAGAACCAGTCTCAGTGAAGCAAGTCAGCCCAATACCTTCTGCGGGCTGTACTTATTGTCAAGCCATGAACCATGTGTTCGAGGAATGTCCCGTCTTTATAGCTCATCAAACTTTGCCCGAGCATATGAGTGCAGCCTTCACAAGGCCCGCTAACAATTCATATTCATCCACCTACAATCCCGGTTGGAGAAATCACCAAAATTTCTCATGGGCCCAAACAACAATGATCAAATAAGGCCAAAATTCTCCAATAATTTTCAATAATCTCCATATCAACAAAATTTTGCAAACCAAAGTCCACCCCTCTTTCCAAAATTCACATATGGAAACAAGACTCTCCAATATGGAAAGAAAGGTAGACACTCTAGTTAAAAGCCAAGACACACTAGCTCAAGTCTTGACTAGGATAGAGATGTAACTAAATTAACAAGAAAGACAAAAGGGAACTCTACCAAGTCAACAATTGCCAAACCCTAGGAATCCTAGGCGGGCCAATGAGGCTCAAGACCCAAACTAATGTAACTTGGTTCATACATTAAGGTCAGGGAAACAAGTTGATAATCAAGTATCCATGCCACCTGACCGAGCTCAATTGTCTATTCCATCTAATTCTACTCCATCTCCACAAAACTCCAAAGAAACTGAAGTTGATAAGTCAGCAAAACAAGTGCACCAACCTATAGCCTCATTTCCAAATAGGTTTAGGAATAATAATAATGCACATATGGAGAAACTAGTCGAGGTATTTAATAAAGTTAGGCTCAATATACCACTTCTTGATGCAATCCAACAGGTCCCTAATTATGCCAAATTCCTTAAGGACATGTGCACCAAGAAAAGAAAGACAAATGTGCCCAAGAAGGTTTTTCTAGCCACTAACATTAGTGAGCTATTGTACAACCATATCCCAGTCAAGTACAAAGACTCTGGTTGCCCCCAACATTTCTTGCATAATAGGCCAAGCCGAAATTAGTAGAGCACTCCTCGATTTAGAAGCAAGCATTAATTTGCTTTCCTTCTCTGTATATCAACAACTTGGATTAGGCGAACTCAACCCAACTCAAGTTATGATCCAATTAGCTGATCGATCAATTAAAGTTCCAAGGGAGAGATTAACGATGTTCTTATACGTGTGGGAGAATTCATTTACCCAGTAGATTTCATTATTTTAGAGACACAACCTATGTCTAATCCTAGGTCCCAAACTCCCGTCATCTTAGAACGTCCGCTCCTAGCAACTGCTAACGCAATCATAAATTATAGAAACAGATTCATGAGTTGACTTTTGGAGACATGACCAAAGAAGTCAATGTTTTCAACTTAGGTAAGTACCCCTACGACATAAACGACCAACCCTTTGAGGTCAACTTCATTGAAAATATGACTAGTGAGTACAAAGAGGAGATCACACTAGAATCAAAGAATGATGAAGAGTTAGAATCTAGTGATCTCAACTTTGATGAGATTGAATGGGCAGCAAGTCCAAGTTCTATAGAGATGGAGAATTTAAACTTAACACCTCCACCCATCGAGCCACCTCCTTCCTTGGAGTTAAAGACCTTGCCTAAGAATTTTAAGTACGCCTACCTTGGTGAATAAGAGACGCTACCAGTCATAATTGCATCCAATTTGACTAATAGGTAAGAGGAAGACCTATTGGCAACCCTTAGGAGACATAGGGAAGCCATTGGTTGGACTATGGCCGATCTCAAGGGACTAAGCCCTAAAATAGTCCAGCATAGAATCCATCTAAATGAAGGGGTTAAACCAAAGAGGGACCCATAGCGTAGGCTAAACCCGCTCATGCAGAGGTTGTGCAAGGCGAAATAATGAAACTATTAGATAATGGGACCATTTATCCCATTTTCAATAGCCAATGGGTCAGCCCAGTGCACGTGGTCCCCAAAAAGTCTAGTTTTACTGTGGTGAAAAACGACAAGCAAGAGTTAGTGCAAACACAACTACCTACCAAGGTTCGAGTGTGCATAGACTATCGCAAGTTGAACGCCGCTACTAGAAAAGACCATTTTTCCCTCCTTTATCGACCAAATGCTAGAACGATTAGCGGGTCATGAGTATTACTGTTTCTTGGACGGCTACTCAGGGTATACCAAATTCCAATAGCCCCGAAGGACCAAGAAAAGACAACGTTCATATGCCCATTTGAGACGTTTGCTTATCGCTGAATGCCCTTCGGCCTATACAATGCCCCTGCAACATTCCAACGTTGCATGTTAAGCCTATTCTCCGACATGGTCGAGCGCTTCTTGGAGATGTTCATGGACGACTTCTCCGTCTATGGAGATTCATTTGACCAATGTCTACATCACTTAGAACTAGTGCTAAAAAGGTGCACCGAAAAGAACTTGACCCTAAATTGGGAAAAGTGCCACTTTATGGTGCAGTATGGGATTATCCTAGGTCATGAGATATCTAGGAAAGGGATCAAAGTGGATAATTCTAAGGTGGAGATCATAGCCAAACTCCCAATTCCATGATGCGTGAAAGACATTCGTTCTTTTTTAGGACACGTCGGGTTTTATCGTAGGTTCATTAGGGATTTTAGCAAAATTGCTAGAACCCTTACAAACCTTTTATCCAAAGATGTGCCCTTCATCTTTGATAATAAGTGTAGTAGCACATGGGAGAAGCTAAAATTGGAACTTATCTCTGCACATACTCACCTCCGAACTGGTCCAAACCCTTTGAGATCATGTGTGATGCTTCTGATTTTGCTATAGGCGCTGTCTTAGGACAACGCAAAGATAACAAACATCACGTGATCTATTATTCAAGTAGGACACTAAACGAAGCCCAAGTGAACTATACTACTACTGAGAAGGAATTCTTAGCTATAGTTTTTGCTTTGGAGAAATTTCACCCATACCTACTTGTGACCAAGACAACTATCTTCACCGACCATTCAGCGATTCGATACCTTATGCTCAAGAAGGATGCGAAGGCCCGACTCATCCGTTGGATCCTCCTCCTTCAAGAGTTTGATCTCGAAATTCGAGATAAAAAGAGTGTCAAAAATGTCATCGCAGACCATCTCTCTGTGTGCCAAACGCACCTTCCGATGAACTGCCCATCAATGATAATTTCCCCAACGAACAACTTTAGCCATCTCTACGAAACCATGATTTGCCGACATATTTAATTACTTAGTCAAAAATCAAACCCCATCTAGTTGGTCAAAACAGGATAGATACCGGTTCTTATCTCAAGTCTGGTATTTCATGTGGGAGGACCCTTACCTCTTCAAATATTGTAGCGACCAAATAATTAGGAGATGTGTTCCCGAAGAGAAAACTAGAAGTGTTCTAGCCTTTTATCACGAATTTGCTTGCGGTGGACACTTTGGTCCTGCAAAACAGCCGAAAAGGTACTATAGAGTGGCTTCTACTGGCCCACTTTGTTTAAAGACACATTTGACTTTTACAAAACTTGCACAAGATGCCAAATGATAGGAAGGATTTCTAAACGTAATATGATGCCCCTAAACCCAATTCTAGAAGTAGAACTCTTTGATGTTTGGGGCATTGATTTTATGGGTCCCTTCCCTAATTCATTTGGGCACCAATACATCTTGTTGGCTGTAGATTACGTATCCAAATGGGTTGAAGCCATCCCTTGCAAGACAATGACAACAAAGTTGTTGTCAAGTTCTTAAAAGAAAATATCTTTTCACGCTTTGGAACCCCTCGTGCCATAATTAGTGATAATGGTACACATTTTTTCAATAGAACTTTTGAAGCTCTTATGCGAAAATATGCCATAACACATAAGTTATCTACACCTTACCATCCTCAAACCAGTGGGCAGGTAGAAGTCTCAAATAGGCAAGTTAAGCTTATCTGGGAGAAAACTGTGAATCAAAACAGGAAGGACTGGTCCACGAAATTGGTGGATGCCTTATGGGCATATAGGACCACCTTTAAATGATTCTAGGAATGTCTCCTTATATTTTAGTCTTTGGAAAGGCTTGCCACCTTCCTGTTGAGTTAGAGCATCGAGCCTTATGGGCAATTAAGCATCTAAATTTTGATCTAGATAAGGCTGGTGCACTTCAAAAATTACAAATTTCTGAACTTGAGGAGTTAAGGAACGAGGCGTATGAAAATGCGAAGATTATGAAAGATAGGATTAAGGTTTTTCATGATAAGTTCATCATGAGAAAATTTTTTATCCAAGGACAAAAAGTCTTACTCTATAACTCTAGACTTCACCTCTTTTTAGGAAAGTTGAAATCAAGATGGACAGGGCCTTTCGTTGTTAAGACTGTGTTCCCACATGGAGCCATAGAGATATACGACCCTAAGAATGGTAATGAATTCAAGGTAAATGGTCAGCGTCTAAAACCGTTTTTAGAATCAGTACCGGAAGCAGACACAGCCATGGGCCTTTTTGACTCAATGTATCGGTAACTCTACCTCTCTGCCAGTTCATTTCATGCATTTATACATAGATGCATACATTGGGGACAATGCATGAGACAAGTGTGGGGGAGGGTACTAACGCTTAATTTCAAAAAATAAAAAATAAAAAAATAAAAAATAAAAGTATTTATTTTAACATAGATTATTGACTAACTGTAGGTTGCTGCTAACATAACTCAAATTAAAATAAAAAAATTAAATTAAAAAATATATATTTGAAAAAGGAAATAATATTTTGACTTATCTTTTGAAAGAAATCCAAGTTAATCTTAAGAATTAGGAAAATCATGATTAGGATTTCTAAAAACTTGGTCAAAATAAAATAAATTGTTGGATTTTTAGGTATAGGAGGAAAAATTGAATAAGTAATTAGTCTTGATTTTACCTTAATGAAATGTGCATACCTAATACACTTACACATCTAGGATTCTAAGACAAAGACGCTTGTGCCTTATAAAAAAAATATATAATATAAATAAATAAAAAAATTAGAGTTCACTAATTAAGCTGGATACATGTGCCTCAAGAAGCATAAGTATTCACGCCTAAAGGTGATTTTATAAATAAAGTCCTTAGTTTTGTGGCCTAGTTCACTCGAGTCCTTAAGTCTGTGGAGTGTTTTCTCACCCGGTGCCCTAAAACTGACAGGTTTGGGAGCCACCGACCTTAGGCTCGCTACATGGGTGAATTAGAAAGCCTAAGAAAACTAAGAAATATTATTTATATATGTACTAACACATCTAATAGTCAATTAGTTAGGTATGAGGGCCTCAAGAAGCCTTGATACTTATACAAAAGAAATTAGATGAGGTATACATATTATTAAAAATAATAATAATAATAAAGAGGCATGAGAGTCCAAGTTAAAGAATACTTAGTAAAGATTCACATTCACAAGGATGCATATGACTTAGGGTAACAAAAAAGACTATATAAAAATTCAATTTTAATCCTTACCTAAAATTGATAACGAATTATTGTATAAAGACTAAGTTCAAGAATGAATAAAAATGATAATCTTAAAACTTATAGATTACTTAGTTTCTTCAAATATATTTCAAATATTTCTCTCTTTTTTCAAATAAAAAAAATTAATCACTAACGTTTTCTTTTATGGATTTTGTGGGTGTAATCCACTGAAAACCCTCACGAGACAACACTCGTCCTCTAGGGGTAACCTAGAGGTTTAACGGCTTGTTGCACGTGCTAAGTGCAACCGTGATTCCTACGAAAGTGAGTTAGTATAGGTTAGTTTTTATTTTCTTTTTCTTTTTCTTTTTTTTATTTTTACTCAAGGACAAGGAAAAAGATAAGTATGGGAATGTGATAGGTAGCCAAAAGTGCATATTTATCATCATATTTCCTTACTTATTCTTTTATTAAGCACTGCTACGTAATATTTTATTGTTTAATGTTGTGCAGGCCTTGAGTAATTGAAGAATAAAGAAATAAAGTACAAGTGAAGCCCAAAAGCCCAAAAATCCCACAATCCCACATGCATAATTTATTTTAGTAATTTAGAAGCTTCTATCTTATCTAACCTAATTGATTGATGCAAAACCTGCACATAAAAATAAAGAATTTCAGATTTAGAATAAAAATGTGCAAGTGCTCAATTCTTACCGCTATAGCAAGTGGCTATGCGGGTCGTGATCCACAAGGAGGGTTTACGATGGAAGCGTTCAAAGTCTTTATTGAAATCTTTATGAAAACAAAAGCGAAAGTTCTTCTTTGTTTTTAAGTTAAGAAAATAAGAAAAGAAAGTTATGTTAAAGAAAGAAAATAATAGATGGAGAAGGTGGAGAAAATCAGAAAATGATGAAAGCGATTATGTACAAATGAGTTGGGAAAGAAAGATTTAGAAGAGGTAGTGTTGGTGATTTAATTTACAGAAATAAAAGGAAAGAAATAAAAGTAAATACTTACCTTCTTTTCAGCAAAAGCTTACCTTTAATCTTCAGCTACGATGTTACCTTGAAGTGGAGGCAATCAGCGCATAGCCCATAAGAGTTGATTATTGGTCTCTTTCACATTACATCATCAAGACAACGCAAGTATGAAATGATACAGAGAGAGACTCAATTTCATCGTCATGAGCTATCGGTGGCACTCGCAAAACCAAGGCTCTTTCGATGCTTTTAAACTCACTTGGAAGACAATTGTACCAAAAAGAAAAGTGAAGTAGAAAAAAGAAGAAGAAGAAAACTAAAACAAAGTACATACAAAAAGAGAATACCGATTCGATTTCATAACGATAAAAGAAAAGAGAGAAACTTTACACCGGTGTCATGCTCAGCACAAGCTTTATTCTTGTTCTTCTATGAAAGTCTGATTTCCTCTGAATTACATAAATGAAAACTAAAATTATATGAAAGAGAAAAACAAAAACCTATACTAAGAAATGAAAAACTAGTCTAAATTCTATCTCTGCATGGTCGTCCCATTTTCAGCGCAAATACTGCCTTTTATAGGCAAAAACCCAACATGCAAGATCCCGGGGAGATCGGGGGAGCAAACGCTCCCCCTAACTCCCCAACCAAGCCACGAAAACGCGGCTTTGGCCGCATTTCTGTGGCCAGGGTATGGCCAGGTGGCCACACCCTATTGGTGGGTCGCCCTGGTTTCGCTTTCTGCTTTTATCTTCAGTTGGTTTTTCAGTTTGAGTCCCGTATTGTGACGAAATAGCCTTGGATTCTTGGCTTTAACCGATCGATTCTGAGAGGATTCTTCTCAACCGGTTTTCAACCTCTTGATTTTGCCCTGATTCAGTGAGCTCGAATTAATTCTGATTTAACTCAGAATTTTAGTGGGCTTTTGGGCTCATTTCTCTTCATCTCCTTAAAGAATGGGCCTGCAAATAAATCAAACAATTAATTAGGACAATGCAAAGTTTTATTCTATAACAAGTATGGAAATATGATACTAAATATGCAACATTAGCGACCAATCACACCCCCATACCTATCTTTTGCTCGTCCTCGAGCAAAACAACTAAACTATACTAAGGATTATTAGACCACTTTCGCAGGTCACGCGATTGCACTGAGCATGTGCAACAAGCCGTTAAACCTCTAGGTTTTCCCTAGAGGACAAGTTTTGTCTCGTGAGGGTTTTCAGCGGATTACACCCACAAAATCCATAAAGAAAGAGAAATAAAGAGTTAGTATTTTCGAAAAGCATTTTGAAAGAGAAAAATATTTGAAATATAATTGTAAGATCTAAGCATTCTATAAGTTATAGGAAAACTGAATTTTTTTCATTCCTAAACTTAATCTCTATTCACAAATTTGTTATCAATCAAAGTAAGGAGTCAAATTGTGCTTCTCATCTAGTCTATCACTTTATCCTAAGTCATATGCACCTTGTGATTGTGAAATTTTTGACGAAGGGTTCATTAACTCTAACTCTTATGCCTTATTTATATATATATATATATATATATATATATATATATATATATATATATATATATATATATATTTCTTTTTTTTGTGGTATTATTCCTTAGTTCTATTAGGCTTTCTAATCTGCCCATGTAACGAGCCTTTAATCGATGACTCCCAAACCAAACGGTCTTAGGGCACCGGGTGAGAAAAACTCCAAGGACTTAAGGACTCGAGCAAACAAGGCCATAAAACTAAGGATTTTATTATATGGATCCTTTTTAGGCGTGAATACTTATGCTTTATTAGGCACAAATACCCAGCTTAATCAGGGGATTTTCATATATATTTTTTTCTCAAACTTATCTAATCATCTTTCGCATAAATACTAAGGCTTGCTTAGGCCAAAGCACCTAGCTAGTCAATAATTAGATTTGTTTATCTTTTTTTTTTCTTTTTTTTTATAAGGCATAAGAATCTTTGTTTTTGAACCCTGAGTGTGTAAGTGTATGAATTGTGCATATTTCATTAAGGTAAAGATCAAGACTAAATTATTTTGACAAATTATCTTCCTAACTCTAAATATCAAACAAATAATCTCATTTTGACCAAGTATAAGAAATCCTAATTTAGATTTTCCTATTCCTTAAAATTAACTTAATTTCTTACAAAAAATATGTCAAAATATTGTTTCTCTTTTCAAAAAGTTTTTAAAAGTAAAGAAAATGTTAAAATGTTTTTTTATTTTTTATTTTAAAAACTAAGTTATGTTAGACCCTCCCCCACACCTATCTCATGCATTGTCCTCAATGTATGAATTAATGCATAGATGCATGAAAAAGACGAAAGGGAAGGAAAATGTTACCTTAAGGTGGTGGTTCCGGAGGTGGTCTGATTGGTCCACGAAATACGGCCCAATCAACTTTTCGTGGGGTTCGGAGGAACCCACCAGAAATTTCTTTAATATAACCCATTAAAATTGTGTATCCATGAAGGATTTTTATTAAAAATTTAACCCCATCTAATTTCCAAATTCCATAACTAATTTTGGAGTCAAATTTGTCAGCCACCTCGTCCCAGAATGGAGTGTGAAAAGATAGAATGATTGACTTGGACTCAGGAAGTACAAGAACTAATACCGACTCAGGAAGGTGACTTAAGTCAAGTAAAGGTTCAGGAGTCGAGATTGGTTCAAGAAGTGTGTCCAAGTCAGGAAGTTGAAACTCAAGTCCACATTGATTTTCCAACAATAGAATGTGACTTAATATTGGTGATTCAAGTTCAGGAATGATAGGTGGGGGAATCAAAACTGACTCTAAAATATTACTCAAGTTTGGTAACAAAACAGGAGTCAATATTGATTCAGAAAGTTAAACTGGATCACAGATTTGAGAATCTAGGTCACATATCTCATTGAGTTCAATATCATAAAAATGAGAACTTGCCAATTTGTCAATAGGATTTTCAAAAGTGTAAAATTGGTCAAATTCAACATGATCATCAAGAATGGGTGATTCAATTTCATGATGAATTGGCACAGGATCCAATGTTGACTCGGGAAAAAGGTGGAAATCAGGTGAAGATATCGGAGTCATTATTGAATCAGGAAGTAAAATTAAATCACTAAGTTGAGATTCATGATCATATTCATTTTCAAGTTCGATTTCAGGAAAAGGATAACTTGCCAAACTGTCAATATTCTTTTCAAATTTGGAGTTTGGGTAAGTTCAAATGATTGTTCTGAAATGGAACCTTGATTTCCAAAACAACCTGACTCATCGGCTCTAACAGAATGGTTAGTGACATCAGAGCTGGTCAAACGGTGAGATCGTAGAGATTGGACCATCATATCTATGTCACGATTATGAGCATTTTGAGCCTGAGTCATGGCTTCAAGCATCTTTTCATAGTTGATAGGTTCATTGTTTTGATGAAAAGATGAAGTATTGTCTTGGAATTGGTGGTAAAATTGTGAGTCCATCAGATTTTGGGATTTGTGTTTGGACTCACGCATACTCATTTCCAAAATTGATAGTTTTCTATTTTGGACTGGTGGAACTGAGTATGACTCTTGAAAATATTGTGGACAAGGTGGAGAAGGAGGACAAGTTGGTTGAAAATTGGACTCGGGGGAGGTGAATCCCCACTGACTCTGTGAAGAGTTGAAATCATTATGGAAATTATAGTTATTAGATTGGGGGTATGGGTTATACTGATTCGGATAAGACCAGTCCGGCACACTAGGTTGGTTAAAGTTATGATATGCGGGTTGGTAATATCCGAAAATGAAGTCGGTGTGTAATATGGATTACTATTAAAATTGAAAAAATTGTTATTATAAGCCATATCACACAATAGAATACAAACAAAAAGAAAGAAAAACAAACAAATAAGCAAACAAATAAAAGGAAAAAAATTCTAAACTAAGTTAGGGTAGACCTATGACCTAGACAACTCCTAACTGGTTAGACTGTCCACGGGAGGTTTAATGCAGACTTTGACCACAAGCTAATCAGCCAGGTCAGGGCAAGGTTGGTGGGAGGTTTTCCGTCAAAGACGTTCCTTAATTAAATAACCACCAACCTTCGGGCTTTCGGCCCTTAATCCCTTTCCTAGACACTTATTTTGCAGGAGTCAAATTCCAACACCTTTCCCCCTTAGGATAATCTCCTAATTGAGTCCGAGATGTCCCTAGGGTCAACGTCTACTCATTTTTAGTTAGGCTCGGGTTAGTGAGTGCTTGGAATCTGATTTTTGGGCTAAGGAAGGGTGATTAATGTTGGCCCAAGAGGTTACACTCTCCATTTGTCTTTTGGTTTTGATGATGACAAACCAAATATGAGCTATTTGGTACTAACAAGTTTGTTAAGATGAGTTTCAGATTTTGTACCATGTTTAGAGACCATTCGCTTAGCTATTGCAAGAACTTCTAAGTTCCACAAAGCAAGGAAGGCAAATTACACATCAAGGAAGGATCATAGAAGAGAAGGCACTAGCAAGGCATTGGATGGCTCAAAGACTTGAAGATAGCTCAAGAAGTCTTCATGTAATTTGTTTTTCAGTTTATAGTATGTTAAAGAATAGTGGATAGGTTTGAAGCTCTATCACACACGTTTTTGCGCACATGCTCATTCCAAAATAATTTCTTATAAATTATACAAAAAATATTTTGCATACAAGTTTTTGCCTACAAATACATCTTTATGTTTAATTCTATTCCCTGTTCAAAATTTTTTGTTAAAATCAAAATCCTCTTTATTTTCTTTTCCAAAAATGATTTTTGACCTGATCCGGTCGACCGGGACAGTCGACCGAGTCTGTGTCAGTCTGGTCCGGTCGACCGGACCAGTCGACCGCAGTTCTGGCAGATGCACGTATCAGTGTGCATGTCTGCCAGTCGACCGGGGCGGTCGACCGAGATATTGTTTTTGCTCACAGGTTTTCTCAGTCGACCGGGTCGGTCGACCGCTAGCCTATAACGGTCGAATTTTTGAACTACCGGTCGACCGGCCCAGTCGACCGATGTGTCCGTTGAACAGTAACGGGCAGATTTTAAGTGAGCTGTTTATTTTTGTCTTTTGTGTTTAAAAATTCATTTAAGGATATATTTTGATCTAATTACCTCCTAAACATCAGTAATTATGTTTTATCCCTAAACCCTAGCCCTCTCCTATAAATAGGGGTGTTTGGGGAGAGATTTGTTACAACAATTTTTTGCTAGAAAATTCAAAAGTTTAAGGCTTTCAAAAGAGACTTGTTTCTTGGTTTTTGTGCTGAATTTCTCACTGATTTTCTGAAGGTTTTCAAATACTCTCTGATTTAATTTTCTTTCTTCACTTACAACAAGAGCTTCATTCCTACTCAATATTCTCTAAGGACCTTTGTAAGGGAAGAGATATTTGAAAGAGAGAGTTTGTGGTCTTTTGACTACCAAGGAAATTACTTGTACTTGAGATTGTAGGAGTTGGGTACTCCATTGTATTTGAGATCTTTGTGATAGTGGAAGTGGTCGGAATCCTTCTGGGGAAGGCGGGGAGTAGAGCTGGGTGCTCGAACCTCGATAACATATTCTTGTGTTTGCGATTGGTTTACTTTTCTTGTTCTTACACTCCTTACTCTACTTTACTTGCACTTATTAATTGCTCATCATATTCATTGTCATACTTGATTGCTTGCATTCATCTTGTGATTCTTGATTGGTGATTGTTGTAGCTTTAAATTTTTAAATTGCCCTTTGATTAGCATTATCACCTATTCACCCCCCCCTCTAGGTGACTTTTCAATTGGTATCAGAGCTTGGACTCTAGGTTTGGCTTAACATCCATAGAGAGATCCTTAAAACTTGCTAATCAACATTTTCATTTCATTCATTCTTCACTAGTAAACATGGCCGACAACATTAAATCCCCACCTAAATTTGATGGCCTCAATTTCCCAATTTGGAAGGTTAGGATGACTATATTTTTGCAATCTTTGGGTAGCTTAGTAGCCAAGTCCTTGACCAAACCCTATGAAGCACCCGATGGTGATGAGAGCACTTGGACCGACCTTGACTTTAAATTATATGAGGCTAACTCCAAGGCCCAAAACTCCCTATTGACCGCCTTGAATGAGGATGACCTTACACGGGTAATTCATTGCCAATCCGCCTATGAGATTTGGCAACATTTATTGGTCACACACGAGGGACTTCACAAGTCAAGAGAGCTAAGATAGATCTCTTGAGGTCCCAATATGAGTCATTTAAAATGCTTGATGATGAGTCTATTGATAGTATGGCTACAAGGTTTACTAAAATCACTAATGGTCTTTCTTCCTTAGGTGATGACATCTCCAACGATCAAAAGGTGCGGAAAGTAATTCGGGCTCTTCCTTCATCATGGGAGATCAAGGCCACCACCTTGAAGGAGTTGAACGACAAGGACGAGATGGACCTCATTAGTCTCATTGGGAACCTAAAGACCCATGAGATGGAGAAGAAGGCAAGAGAAGAAGCCACTACTTCAAAGAAGAAATCCATAGCCTTCAAGACTTCATCCACCAATGATGACGATGATGAAGATGAAGAAGAAGATGAGGAGCTAACTCTACTTGTGCGGAATGTCAAGAGGTTGTACCGAAAGAACAAGTTCAACTTCTGGAGAAAATTCGAAGGCAAAGAGGAGCGGAGGATCATTTGCTATAATTGCCGCAAACCCGGACATATCATGGCGGATTGTCCGGAGTTCAAGAAGAAAATGACTTCCTCCTTCAAGCCAAAGAAGCCGGAGGAAAAGAAAGCTTACAAAGCTACGTGGGATTCGGAAAGCGAGTCCGAAGAGGAGGTGGATCAAGCTAATATGTGTTTCATGGCAAACACACCCAAGGTAACCCCTCAATCCTTTGATGATGAAGATGATGATGTAAGTAAGGAAGTTCTAGTGCATGCTTTTGTAGAACTTTCTGAAACTTATGATAACAAGAAACTTGAATGCATAAAATTACAAAAAGAAGTTGCTTTTCTTAAGAATGAACATGCTATGGTTTCTAAAGAAAAGGATAATATTACTTCTAATCTCATTTCTATACAAAAAGAATTTAATGCCTACAAAGTTTCTTGTAAAGCAAAATCTCCTATTATTGATGAAAAAGAAATTTCTTCCTTTAAATCAAAATGAATGATTTTGAAAAAGTTTTAAATGATTGTGCTTTTAATACCTGAGAACATGTTTTCTAAAAAGCACACTTCACATGCTAACACTTCACAAGCTAAGAATTCTCATGCTCACACCACTCATGCTAAAGTTTCTCATGCTCACAAATCACACACTCACTATGCTTTTAAATATGGTAGAGTGTATAGATGCACATATTGTGGTAAAAATGGACATTTAGCTAAGTTTTGCTATGATCAACTAAATAGAACATATAATCTTATTTGGGTTCATGACACTAACCCTAGAGGACCCAAGAAAATGTGGGTACCAAAATCAAGTCTTAAATTGTTTGATGTAGGTACACACCAAAGCCCCAAGACGTAGGGAGCGGTGGTACCTTGATAGTGGTTGTTCAAGACACATGACATGGGACATCAACAACTTCACAACCCTATCAAGGTACATGGAAGGTGGCACCGTCACCTTCGGGGATGACTCCAAAGGAACTATCATCGGTATAGGTAACATTCAAATTGGTGCATCTCCTATTATTGAGAATATTGTTTTAGTAGATGGTTTAAAACATAATTTGCTTAGCATTAGTCAACTTTGTGATCGTGGACTTAAAGTTGTTTTTGATGATACTTCTTGTAAGATTTTTGATGTTAAATCCGATGTTTGTATTCTCACCGGTTTTCGTGATAATAATGTTTATATTATTGACATGCTTAATTTAGATTGTTCTACTAAATGCTTGAATGCTTTTGATGAAAATTCTTGGCTTTGGCATAGAAGACTAGGACATGCATCTTTTGACCATATTTTTAGGATTAATTCAAAGGAATTGGTGAAGGGTATACCTTGCTTGAATTTTGAGAAAGACCGCATTTGTAGTGCGTGCCAACTTGGGAAACAAACCAAGTCTTCCTTTAAACCAATCAAGGATATCATGTCAACTAGGCCTTTAGAATTAATTCATATGGATCTTTTTGGACCAACTAAAACTAAGAGTTTAAATGGAAGTAGATTTGCATTTGTTTTGGTTGATGATTTTTCCCGTTTTACTTGGGTTTTCTTTTTACAAAATAAAGATCAAACTTTTTCTCATTTTAAGATTTTTCGAAAAAGAGTTGAAAAAGAAAAGGGTTTTCCGATTTTGAGAATAAGGAGTGATAGAGGTGGTGAGTTTGTTAACCAACTCTTCATGACTTATTGTGATGAAAAGGAATTAAGCATGAAATGTCTTGTCCTAGAACTCCACAACAAAATGGAGTTGTAGAAAGGAAAAATAGAACACTTCAAGAGATGTCTAGGACAATGATTAGTGAGTATGACCTCCCTCAATATTTATGGGCCGAGGCCGTAAACACCGCATGCTATATATCGAATCGTATTTATTTATGCAAAAATTCTTCTAAAACATCATTTGAAATGTATCATTCTAGAAAACCAAATGTTGCATATTTCAAAGTTTTTGGATGCAAGTGTTTTGTTTTAAATACTAAGGATAATTTGGGTAAATTTGATGCTAAGGCTTATGAAGCTATCTTTGTTGGATATTCTTCTACTAGCAAAGCATGTAGAGTGTTTAATAGATCTACACTTACCATTGAAGAATCCATGCATGTTAAATTTGAAGAATCTAATGTGGTTGTTGAGAATGTTGTAGAGATTGAACCATTAGGTGAAGACATGGAGAGACTATCCTTGAAGGACTCACCCGCTCAAGAAGAAAAGCTAGACCCTATTGGTGAAGTTCAAGAGGATAAGGAGGAAAGCTCTCAACCGCTTCCTAAAGCTTGGAGATACGCTACAAATCATCCGAAGGAGCTCATCTTGGGTGATGCATCTAGAGGAGTCACAACGCGCTCCAAACTCCATGACCTATGTGGTAACTTTGCTTTCATTTCTCATTTTGAACCAAAAGGCATTCTCGAAGCCGAGACGGACCCATATTGGTTGCTTGCCATGCAAGAGGAACTCAATCAATTTGAGCGCAACCAAGTTTGGCACCTTGTTCCTAAGCCCCACGATAGACCAATAATTGGTACTAAGTGGATCTTTAGAAACAAGATGGATGAGTCCGAAAATGTCATTAGGAATAAAGCTAGGTTAGTGGCCCAAGGTTACACTCAAGTTGAGGGAATTGACTTTGAGGAGACCTTTGCACCCGTAGCACGGCTTGAAGCCATACGGATGATACTAGCTTTTGCATGTTTTAAAAATTTTAAACTTTTTCAAATGGATGTGAAAAGTGCATTTTTGAATGGTTTTATTAATGAAGAAGTTTATGTTTCTCAACCTCCCGGTTTTGTTGAACATGTTCATCCCGATTTTGTTTTTAAACTTGATAAAGCTTTGTATGGATTGAAACAAGCTCCAAGAGCTTGGTATGAAAGGCTTTCTAGTTTTCTCATTTCAAATGATTTTATTAAAAGCAAAGTAGACACAACTCTTTTTACTAAGCATGTTGATAATGATATTTTAATTGTGCAAATTTATGTTGATGATATAATTTTTGGATCTACTAATGAGCTTTTATGCAAGGATTTTGAGAAGGTCATGCAACTTGAATTTGAAATGTCTTCAATGGGTGAGCTCAATTTCTTCCTTGGACTCCAAATCAAGCAATTGCAAGACGGAACCTTCATTAACCAAGCCAAGTACGCAAAGGAGCTAGTAAAGAAGTTTGGGCTTGAAGGATCAAAGGCTTGCAACACTCCAATGGCAACTACAACCAAGCTTGATAAGGACGAACAAGGTAAAAATGTTGATATTAAATTATATAGAAGCATGATAGGAAGTCTTTTATATTTGACGGCAAGTAGGCCGGATATCATGTTTAGTGTGTGTCTTTGTGCTAGATTTCAATCGTGTCCTAAAGAGTCTCATCTTATTGCGATAAAACGCATTATTCGTTATATTAAGGGCACTATTGGAATGGGTCTTTGGTATCCGAAAACTATAGATTTTTCAATGACTAGTTATTCGGATGCCGACTATGCGGGTTGTAGAGTAGATAGAAAGAGTACTAGTGGGACATGTCAATTTCTTGGTAATTGTCTTGTTTCATGGTCCTCTAGGAAACAAAATTCCGTTGCTCTCTCAACCGCCGAGGCGGAGTATGTTGCCGCGGGGGCTTGTTGTGCACAAGTTCTTTGGATGAAACATACTCTCCTTGATTTTGATTTGCACTTTGATCATATAAAAATATTTTGTGATAATACTAGTACTATACACATGACCAAAAATGCAAATCAACATAGTAAGACCAAGCACATTGAAATTAGATATCACTTTCTTAGAGATCATTTTGAGAAAGGTGATATAGATATTGATTATGTTTCCACGGATTTACAACTAGCCGATATTTTCACTAAACCTCTTGATTTTGCTAGATTTTCGTTTATTTGTGGAGAACTTAATGTTTGTATTATTGAATAGACATGTTTTTCATAACCCTTTTTGATGTATGACAAAAAGGGGGAGAATAAGTTTACATGACAAAAATAAGTTCATTTGGTCTTGGTTCCATATGAATTTATATGCTTTAATTTTAAAGATTTGTTTTATGAGTTTTATGTTTATGTATGTATGAGTTTTTGAATTCATGTATTTTGAGAATTCTTGTGTTTTAAGCTTAAGTGTCTTTTTATATATAGCATAATTTGAGGGGGAGTTTTCTCCTCCCCTATATTTTTGTTTATAGCCTATTTGTTTTGTCATCATCAAAAAGGGGGAGATTGTTGGCCCAAGAGGTTACACTCTCCATTTGTCTTTTGGTTTTGATGATGACAAACCAAATATGAGCTATTTGGTACTAACAAGTTTGTTAAGATGAGTTTCAGGTTTTGTACCATGTTTAGAGACCATTCGCTTAGCTATTGCAAGAACTTCTAAGTTCCACAAAGCAAGGAAGGCAAATTGCACATCAAGGAAGGATCATAGAAGAGAAGGCACTAGCAAGGCATTGGATAGCTCAAAGACTTGAAGATAGCTCAAGAAGTCTTCATGTAATTTGTTTTTCAGTTTATAGTATGTTAAAGAATAGTGGATAGGTTTGAAGCTCTATCACACACGTTTTTGCGCACATGCTCATTCCAAAATAATTTCTTATAAATTATACAAAAATATTTTGCATACAAGTTTTTGCCTACAAATACATCTTTATGTTTAATTCTATTCCCTGTTCAAAAGTATTTTTGTTAAAATCAAAATCCTCTTTATTTTCTTTTCCAAAAATGATTTTTGACCTGATCCGGTCGACCGGACAGTCGACCGAGTCTGTGTCAGTCTGGTCCGGTCGACCGGACCAGTCGACCGCAGTTCTGGCAGATGCACGTATCAGTGTGCATGTCTGCCAGTCGACCGGGGCGGTCGACCGAGATATTGTTTTTGCTCACAGGTTTTCTCAGTCGACCGGGTCGGTCGACCGCTAGCCTATAACGGTCGAATTTTTGAACTACCGGTCGACCGGCCCAGTCGACCGATGTGTCCGTTGAACAGTAACGGGCAGATTTTAAGTGAGCTGTTTATTTTTGTCTTTTGTGTTTAAAAATTCATTTAAGGATATATTTTGATCTAATTACCTCCTAAACATCAGTAATTATGTTTTATCCCTAAACCCTAGCCCTCTCCTATAAATAGGGGTGTTTGGGGAGAGATTTGTTACAACAATTTTTTGCTAGAAAATTCAAAAGTTTAAGGCTTTCAAAAGAGACTTGTTTCTTGGTTTTTGTGCTGAATTTCTCACTAATTTTCTGAAGGGTTTTCAAATACTCTCTGATTTAATTTTCTTTCTTCACTTACAACAAGAGCTTCATTCCTACTCAATATTCTCTAAGGACCTTTGTAAGGGAAGAGATATTTGAAAGAGAGAGTTTGTGGTCTTTTGACTACCAAGGAAATTACTTGTACTTGAGATTGTAGGAGTTGGGTACTCCATTGTATTTGAGATCTTTGTGATAGTGGAAGTGGTCGGAATCCTTCTGGGGAAGGCGGGGAGTAGAGCTGGGTGCTCGAACCTCGATAACATATCCTTGTGTTTGCGATTGGTTTACTTTTCTTGTTCTTACACTCCTTACTCTACTTTACTTGCACTTATTAATTGCTCATCATATTCATTGTCATACTTAATTGCTTGCATTCATCTTGTGATTCTTGATTGGTGATTGTTGTAGCTTTAAATTTTTAAATTGCCCTTTGATTAGCATTATCACCTATTCACCCCCTCCCCTCTAGGTGACTTTTCAATAAATCCCCACCTTATCTTGTTAATGGGTTAGTGCCCTTAAAATTAATTTGTGCAAGTGTACAAGATATGTAAATAAGATTCACTCAAAGCGATGTAAATCAACCAAGAGATGAGTCATATTCTACATGCAATGCGAACGTACCTTGCTCCAGCACTCTTCAACAGTAAAAATAAATGAATTGAAAAGACACGTGCCTAAAGATGCAAACGTCTAATCAATTTTTATCTTTGTCAACAAGTATTTTACTGTTGGTTTATTAGCAGGCTAATGTGATGGCATATAAGAAATAAAGTTGCAGAAAACTAAAATTTTGCAAAGCAAGTAGCCCTGCAAAAAGACAGTTAGTAGTGCACTCTTCCTTGCCGCGGAAACGCGGCAAAAGCCGAGCAAACGCGGCAATTCAGAGGGTACTTGGTCTCTATTTTTTGGAACAGAGGCCCAAGACCACTTATATGTTTCTGCAATTCTTTTTTCCTGCTTTGCTTGCCCTATAACCTGCAACAGAGAAGAAAATTTGTTTTAGTTCTAAAAAATTTTCAATAGAAATCAGATTTCAAAAAAAATGTTACCCTCCCCGGCAACGGCGCCAAAATTTGATTGATGCAAAACCTGCACATAAAAATAAAGAATTTCAGATTTAGAATAAAAATGTGCAAGTGCTCAATTCTTACAGCTATAGCAAGTGGCTATGCGGGTCATGATCCACAAGGAGGGTTTGCGATGGAAGCTTTCAAAGTCTTTATTGAAATCTTTATGAAAACAAAAGCGAAAGTTCTTCTTTGTTTGAAGTTAAGAAAATAAGAAAAGAAAGTTATGTTAAGAAAGAAAACAATAGATGGAGAAGGTGGAGAAAATCAGAAAACGATAAAAGCGATTATGTACAAATGAGTTGGGAAAGAAAGATTTAGAAGAGGTAGTGTTGGTGATTTAATTTACAGAAATAAAAGTAAATACTTACCTTCTTTTCAGCAAAAGCTTACCTTTAATCTTCAGCTACGATGTTACCTTGAAGTGAAGGCAATCAGCGCATAACTCATAAGAGTTGATTATTGGTCTCTTCCACATTACATCATCAAGACAACGCAAGTATGAAATGATACAAAGAGAGACTCAATTCCATCGTCATGAGCTATCGGTGGCACTCGCAAAGCAAGGCTCTTTCGATACTTTTAGACTCACTTGGAAGACAATTGTACCAAAAAGAAAAGTGAGGTAGAAAAGAAGAAGAAGAAAACTAAAACAAAGTACATACAAAAGGAGAATACCGATTCGATTTCATAACGATAAAAGAAAAGAGAGAAACTTTACACCAGTGTCACGCTCAGCACAAGCTTCATTCTTGTTCTTCTATGAAAGTCTGATCTCCTCTGAATTACATAAATGAAAACTAAAATTACATGAAAGAGAAAAAAAAAACCTATACTAAAAAATGAAAAACTAGTCTAAATTCTATCTCTGCATGGTCGTCCCATTTTCAGCGCAAATACTGCCTTTTTATAGGCAAAAACCCAACATGCAAGATCCCGGGGAGATTGGGGGAGCAAACGCTCCCCCTAACTCCCCAACCAAGCCGCGGAAACATGGCTTTGGCCACGTTTCCGTGGCCAGGGTGTGGCCAGGTGGCCACACCCTGTTGGTGGGTCGCCCTGGTTTCGCTTTCTGCTTTTATCTTCAGTTGGTTTTTCAGTTTGAGTCCCGTATTGTGACGAAATGGCCTTGGATTCTTGGCTTTAACCGATCGATTCTGAGAGGATTCTTCTCAACCGGTTTTCAACCTCTTAATTTTGCCCTGATTCAGTGAGCTCGAATTAATTCTGATTTAACTCAGAATTTTGGTGGGCTTTTGGGCTCATTTCTCTTCATCTCCTTAAAGAATGGGCCTGCAAATAAATCAAACAATTAATTAGGACAATGCAACGTTTTATTCTATAACAAGTATGGAAATATGATACTAAATATGCAACATTAGCGACCAATCACTAATCTAAACTTGAATTTTAAATTATTAATTTAAAATTTAGGGGAGAAAGAGGAAGGATAAAGAAGAACTCCTAAATTGCTATTCAAATAAAGAGAGGAGGAAAAGGATAAGATGTATCCTTATCCTAAAACAAGAGATGAACTTCTACATTAACCTAGTTGCTTGCAATAGAAAGATAAAGATAAAGGGAGAAAGGCTTAAAGATAAAGATAAAGGGAACAAATCCTTTTCAAATTCAGATTTTGATGACTTGCTTCCCAAGTTATCCCGAGTTCTCAAGATAGAGAGTCTGAATGCAGAATCCAGAAGGAGGCGCCCTGATGAACAAATCAGAGAAGGTCACGCGAGAAAGCGCGTGGCCATTGGCCATGCTTTTGCCGCGAAAACGAGGCTATGGCCGCATTTCCGCAGCTGTTTGGATACATCTGGCAACGCGATTTCATGAGAGAGTTGTACTGGGACTCTATGTCTTAAATCTCCTATAAATACCCCTACAGAGCAACGAGAGGGGAGATCGAAGAGCTGAAGCTTAGGGTTTTCTTTAGATCTTTTCTTCTTTCCGAATTTTCTTGTATTTTTCGTTTTTTTATTTGGAGAAGAAGATTGTTGAAGAAGCAGGAGAGCTTTGTAATTGGTCAGTGACATCCAATAAAAAGTTCTTTATTCTTCTTTCTTTTTGCAATTCAATTTAGTTTTCTGCTTAGCTTATTTTTTTCTTCTTTTAATTTTAATGCAACTTTTCTTATTTAAAATAAAAATTGAAAATAAAAATAAAAATATGAATAACTAATTAAACTTATAGTTTGCTAATCTCTCGATCAACCCTAATTTAGTTTAAAAGATGAACTGATTGACATCTATGCTTGTTAGAAACCCTAGGATTAAATTGGTGTTCTTAAAGATGAATCAATAATTAAGTTTAATTAATTTGGTTGCACTTTTTAAATGGTTATTCATAGTTCATATTTAAATACTTGGATAGCATAATTTAAATGGACTTTTCTTATGCTATACTTTGAAATTAAGATGAACTATAGTTTAATTTTTATTAGTGCACACTAATTAGGGTTCCAACATTTTTATTCATCTTACTTGATTCTCAATCAATACCCTAAGGTAGATAATTCTTCACTCAATATGATGTTCACTCTTTTAAACTAATACTTTGGTTGTGGTAGATGATTAGTAAACTATAATTCTTTTGCTTAATTAAATCTAATTCTCACAATCAATATCTCTTTTTCTTTTCCAATCCAGTTTTAGAGAAGATCGTTCCGAAAAGCTTCCATCGCATCCTTCCCTGTGGATCGACCCGTCTAGCCCTTACTACACGGTTACATCGAAACGAGACTAAGATTTTCTAAACTTTTTCTTTATTATTTTCCCGTTTCAATCACAAAACATATGAGCTATTTAAAATAAAAGATAGGGAAAGAGCTCGAAAAACTCTCCCTCAAATTATGCTATCTATCAAATACAAGAAATCATTATGACTTTAAATGGATCTGACAATATATGCAAGTCACACGTATATGCATATATAAAGATGATACCAATATATAATAATATGCATATATAGCCTACCATCCTTCCAATCCTCCTTCCTCCAAAAACAATATACAATGAATAAAAACAATGAATCATGGCATTGTATATAAGCGTGGAAATGGGAATGGATATACATGAGTTCATAAAATACCAAAGCAAGAAACTTAATAACTCAAATATCTCTCCCCCTTTTTGTCATGCATCAAAAAAGGAAAAGATATCAAAATAAAAGAGGTATTAATTTGAAAAATACATGTATAAAGGATTTAAAAATACATGAAATAATTTCAAAACTTATGAATATATAATACAAATATTTAACTCACCCTAAATGAATGAAAATTTATTATAATCTAGTGGTTTAGTAAAAATGTCCGTAAGTTGAAAATCGGTGGAAATATAATCAATTTCAGCATTGCTTTTCTTATAGTGATCTCTAAGAAAGTGATATGGAATATCTATGTAATTGGTCTTGCTATGTTGATTACATTTTTGGTCATGTGAATGGTACTAGTATTATCACAAAATATTTTACTATGGTTATAATGTAAATTATAGTCAAGAAAAGTATGTTTTATCCAAAGGATTTGTGAACAACAAGCCCCGGCTGCAACATACTCCGCCTCGGCGGTTGAGAGGGCTATGAGATTTTGTTTCTTGGAAGACCATGAAACAAGACAATTTTTTAGAAATTGACAAGTACCACTAGTGCTCTTCCTATCCACTCTACAACCGGCATAGTCGGCATCTGAATAACTCGCCATGGGAAATTATCCAGTTTTCAAATATCACAGGCCCATTCCAATAGTTCCCTTAAAATATTAAATAATGTGTTTTATCGCAATTAAGTGAGACTCTTTAGAACAAGATTTAAATCTAGTACATAGACACACACTAAACATAATATCCGACTTACTAGCTGTTAAATAAAGTAAACTACCAATCATACTTCTATAAAGTTTAATGTCTACATTATACCTTGTTCATCCTTGTCAAGCTTTGTTGTAGTGGTCATGAGAGTCTTTCTTAGTTTTGCATCTTCAAGCCTAAATCTCTTGATGAGTTCTCTTGTGTACTGACTTGATTGATGAAAATCCCATCACTTCTTTACTTGATTTGAAGTCCAAAAAAGTAGTTTAGCTCTCCATCATAGACATCTCAAACTTATTCTTCATGCATGATTTAAATTCTTTCCTAAGATTTTCATTAGTGGCTCCAAAAATAAAATCATCAACATAAATTTGAACAATTAGGATATCATTATCTACATGCTTTGTAAATAAAGTGGTGTCAACTTTACCTTTAATAAAATCATTTGAAATTAGAAAAGTTAAAAGCCTTCATACCAAGCTCTTAGAGCTTGTTTTAAATCATATAAAGCTTTATCAAATTTGAGAATAAAATCCGGATGTGTAGGATCAACAAACCTGGAGGGTTGTTCAACATACACTTCATGTTCTATAAAACTATTTAAAAACGCATTTTTAACATCCATTTGAAAAAGTTTGAAATATTTAAAAGAAGCAAAGGTAAGTGTCATCCGTATGGCTTCAAGCCGTGCTACGGGTGTAAAGGTTTTCTCAAAATTGATACCTTCAATTTAGGTATAACCTTAGGCCACTAACTTAGCTTTATTTCTAATAACATTACCCGACTCATCCAACTTATTCCTAAAAATTCATTTAGTACCAATGGTTGGTCTATCATGGGGTTTAGGAATAAGATGCCAAACTTAGTTGCGCTCAAATTGATTGAGCTCTTCTTGTATTGCAAACAACCAATATGAATCGGCCTCGGGTTCGAGGATTTTTTGGGCTCATATGTGAAATAAAAGCAAAATGGCCACATAAATTATGGAGTTTGAATCGAGTAGTTACCCCCTTGGGTACATCACCTATGATGAGGTCCTTGGGATGATTTGAAGTGAATCTCCAATCCTTTGAAAGTGGTTGTATTGGCTCCACTTCAACCTCTTAAGCTTTACCTTGTTCATCAATTTTTGGCTTTTCTTCTTCTATAGGTGAGTCCTTGGTTATCTTCTCCATGTCTTCACCTAAGAAATCAATCTCTACAACATTCTTTACAAAAGTATTGGATTCCTTAAACTTGACATGCATAGATTCTTCAATAGTCAAAGTAGATCTAATGAAGACTCTATAATCCTTACTAGTATTTGAATACTCAGCAAATATGACTTCATACGATTTGGCATCAAATTTTCTTAAATTATGTTTAGTGTTTAAAACAAAGCATTTACAACCAAAAACTTTAAATATGAATATTAGATTTTCTCAAATAGTAAATTTCAAATAAAGTTTTAAAAGTGTTATTACAAAAATAAATTCTATTTGAGATGTAACATGATGGTTTACGGTCACGACCCATAAATATTGAGGGAGTTCATATTCACTTATCATTATCCTAGCCATTTTTAAAGAGTATGAGTCTTTCTTTAACGACTCCATTTTGTTGTGGAGTTCTAAGACACAATAGTTCATGTTTGATTCTATTTTTTCACAATAAGTGATAAAGAAATAGTTAATGAATTCACCACCTCTATCACTTCTTATGCATAAAATCAGAATTTTTTTCTTTTTCAACTCTTTTTCTAAATACTTGAAAATGTGAAAAATCTTGATCTTTGTGTTCTAAAAAGAAAACCCATGTAAACGAGAAAAATCGTCAACCAAAACAAAAGCAAAACGATTTTTTTTTAGACTTTTGGTTTTTGTTGGATCAAACATATCCATGTGAATTAACTCCAAGGGTCTTGATGTCACGATATCCTTGATAGTTTTGAAAGAGGACTTGGTTTGTTTCCCAAGTTGGCACGCATCGCAAATACGGTCCTTTTTAAATTTCAAATAAGAAATACCTTCCACTACTTTCTTATTGTTAATTCTAACTAGATGGTCAAACGAAACATAGCCTAGTTTCCTATGCCATAACCAAGAATCTTCATTAAAAGTATTTAAACATGTAGCATTATAATGTAAATTAGACATATCAATCATGTATACATTATTTTCACGAAAACCGAAAAGCACACATACATTGGTTTGTCTATCTAAAACATTGCAAGATAAATCATCAAAAATTACTTTAAAACCTCCATCACAAAGTTTACTAATACTCAAGAGGTTATGCCTGAGACCATCAACTAATACAACATTTTCAATTAAAAGAGATGAGACAACTTTAATGTTACCTATACTGAAAATTTTTCTTTAAAATCATCTCTGAAGGTGACAGTGTTACCTTCATGGTACCTTGATGAGGTTACAAAATGTTAATATCCCAAGTCATATGCCTTGAGTAACAACTATCAAGATACCACCGCTTCCTACGTCTTGGAGCTTTGGTATGTACCTATATCAAGTAACGATTTGGTTGATTTTAGTACCCAAATTTTCTTGGGTCCTATAGTGATAGCTTTTCGAACCCAAATGTGATCATTAGAAGTATTTATTCTATCAAAACAAAATTGGCTAAGTAACCCTTTCGGCCATAATAAGTGCATGAATAAACTCTACCATAGATAAAAGCATGATGAGAGTGTAGGGTATGAGCATGCTTGGTGTGTGTAGAATGTCTAGCATGTATGTCTGTATATGTTGTGATTTGGGAGGTGGATATGTATAATATGATGAGCATGTGTAGTATGAACATTTTTCTTTGGAGTATGTTTCTTAGAAATATTGCCTCCACCTAACTTTATCAAACTCACATTTCTTTAACACATCTTCTAATGAGCTAATTTTATCTTTCAAAATAGAAATCTCATTTTATCAATTAATGAAAATTTTACTTTACATGAAATTTTATATGCATCAAAATCTTTTTGTGTGGATACGAGTGTGAAAGATAAATCATCTTTTTCTTTAGAAATTGTGATAATTTTATTTTGAAGAGTTTCATTTTTCTTTTTCATTTTAAATATTTTTTAAGAAAATCATAGTTGTTAGATAACTCTTCAAAAGTCTCACCGAATTCATTCATTGTTAATTCACAATCATCAAGTGTGGGTTCGGATGTTACCTTAGGTGTGTTATCATTAGCCATGAAACATACATGTGCCGTATCCACTTCTTCATCGGATTCACTCTCCGAGTCCCAAGTAGCTTTGAGCGCCTTCTTTTTGTAGGGCTTCTTGGAGGTTGATGGTTTATTTTTGGTCTCCGGACAATCCACAACCATGTGGCCTGGCTTCTGGCATTGTTGAAGCATATGACCTTCTTGTCTTCTTTCCTTTGCCATCTTTTTCTATTGTTAAACTTGATCTTGTTGTACATCCTCCTTACATCTTTCACTGGGAGGGAGAGTTCTTCGTCATCTTCTTTTTCATCATCATCGTCGGAGATGGTAGGAGTGAATTTGAAAGCGATCATCTTCTTCTTTTGTGGTGCCATCTCTTCCCTTACCTTCCTCTCTATTTCATGGGTCTTAAGGTTTCCTATAAGACTGATGAGCTCAATCTCTTCTTTGTCGTTTAGCTCTTTCAATGTAGTAGCCTTGACTTTCCATGAGGATGGAAGTGCACGAATAACCTTCCTTACTTTTTGATCATTGTAAATGGCATCACCTAAAGAAGCAAGACCATTAATTATTTTAGTAAATCTTGTTACCATGTCATCAATGGTGCCATTATCATGCATGGTGAAGTTTTCATATTGGGAATGTAAGAGATCATTTTTTGCTCTCTTGACTTGTGACGTTCCCTCATGTGTAACTACTAGGTATGTCACAAGATCTTCAAGCAGACTTCTCCTTTAGCAACATCGAGTGCATTGAGCTTCAATTCTGTACTTGAATATCTTTGAGTCTTCAACACCTTCCTTTAGAGGAAGACAACTTCTTGAATCTATTAGAACCCTGAAATATACTTAAATACTTGAACTTGATTAATACTAAATAACCACATATGTTTTGTAGTCACCTAGTGCATCAAACTCCTTAGTGGTAATGTCGGACCAAGTATACTCATCACCAATGGATACACTAAAGGGTTTAGTTACCGCTTTTGCGACCAGCTTCCTAAGGATTGTAAAAATATTGTCATCTTAACCTTCCATATAAGGAAGTAAGGCCATCAAACTTGGGAGGGGTCTTACTACCTTCAACCATTTTTTCTATAGTGGATGAAAATGAAATTGTGAATGAAGTGATTAGAAAATAGGATCTCTCTAAGGTGGTTAAACTAAAATCTAGATAAAAAGGCTCTGATACTAATTGAAATACACCTGAGGGGGGGTGAATAGGTTTTTGCTAATCAAATGTAATTTTAAAACTACTTATGATGGATTATGCAAACGGTCACTCAAATAAGAATTGATGCCAAATTTCCCGTGAAGGGCTCTAGAACTTTTCCTCTTAAATTCCTCTAGATAATGAGTTGAGGTGCTCAATTTCCTTCTTGTTGAGATGAGTATAGACCGATAATGAAAATGATAGAATGAAAGAAATCATAGAATGCAAGATGAACTACTACACAAGTATGAATAATGAAAAGCAATAGAAAGCAAGACACAAGCAATCATAAACACAAAAGAATTATTCCGAGGTTTGAGCCACCGCTCCACGTCCCCCGCCTTCACTACTATGAAGAATTTCACTTTTCTCTAAGGGATCTTCCACAAAGGGACCTTACACAAAGGAATTACAATTTGGTCTATACAAGACCGGAGTACACAACTCCACCACTCAACTCTCTACACAAGAGGTAGCACAAAGCCAGGTTACAAAGCTCTCGGTGATCCAACAAGATCACAAACACTCTCTCTTACAACTTCCTATACATTAGAATATGAAGTGTAGCTCAAGAAAATAAGTGAGAGATGAAATTCAGTTAGAAAGAATAGAAAAGCTTTAAAACCAACTGAAAATAGTTTTGAAAAGAAAGAACATGAAGATTGAAAGCTAGAAAAAACTTTTCTCTTTTGAAACAAACTTAAAAACTTGTAAACTTGTGTTGTCTTATTATATAAAAATCAAAACCAATGACCCATATATATATAGGCAATAGATAAATATCATTTGTTAATTATACCAGTATAAATCACCTAGAGGTGGGGGTGAATAGGTGATGGCTATATTAAATGGCAAATAATGCAGAATAAAATTTACTTGCTAGCAACCTAACAAATACAAATCACATCACAAGAAATACTTACAAATAAGTAAATAATATAAGTGTGCAAGTAAATAAAGAGAGAGTAGAGTGAAGAGAGAAAGAGTAAGCAATCGCAAACACGATGATATGTCCCGAGGTTCGAGCCACTGCTCTACGTCCCCGCTTTTAGCGACAAGGCTCTAGGTGACTATAAGATCTTCAAGCAGGCTTCTCCTTTAGCGACATCGAGTGCATTGAGTTTCAATCCCGTACTTGAATATCCTTGAGTCTTCAACACCTTCCTTTAGAGGAAGAAAACTCTTTGAATCCATAAAACCCTGAAATATACTTAAACACTTGAACTTGATTAGCACTAAGTAACCACATATGTTTTGTTATCATCAAAACTATAAAACCTAGTGATTGTAACTTTGGGCCAACACGACCAAGGTCAAATTCTTCATACAAATCTTGTATTTGCGACTATGATCGCAATCTCGATACAAACATAATAATTATTTTCAATGAGGACTGAGAATAAAAAATCAATGACATGAATAACACATAAATATGAAAAAAAAAAAAACAAACATAACCTTTGGCTCATAATCTAAACTTTTCTCTCTGGTTGCATTTATTTCGTTCGTTGACGAAGTTGCACTTGAAGAGACCTGATTCATATTCAGTTGGAGAGAAAGTGGGCGGGCCGACAGCGAGATGGGTGGCTAGATATGAATTATGATTGGGGCTCGATATCAAAAATGACAGGGCAAGAGAGACCCGTTACATGTATATAAAAAATTGAAAGAGAGAGAGAGAGAGAGAATAATATAGGGGAAAAAATAATAGGGGATATAAACCTCATCACAATAAAAAGTTTTATTTCTGAACAACAAGGTCTTTTAATAATTTTAGTTATTTCTAAAAGCGGGGACCCTATAAAGATTACCCAGTTCTGTGCCATATATTACATCACATCACCGCCGGCTGAGAGACACTC
>JAVJIF010025692.1:0-30000 GCA_038442645.1 Agave tequilana | reverse complement strand
GATCCGATCTGTTCATCTTGTTCTGCATGTTATAAACCCCCAATATACCGAAAATGAAGTAAACCCCATGTTGTTTGTTCATTGTTCTAAGGGTGCCAAAAGTTCTATTTTAGCAAAACCGTTAAATTTTCAACGATCCAATCGATGACCATATAACCTAGGATCACTCAGTCTTCTGTCTATTAGGGTTTTAGAACATGTAGATGAACTTAAATGGAATGGATCGTCAAAATGTCCTATCATCAGATTTGAATGGGAAAGATTTGACATTTTAATCCTTCTGGAATAACACAAGTCTCTCTCTCTCTCTCTCTCTCTCTCTCTCTCTCTCTCTCTCTCTATATATATATAATATATATATATATAGACTTGTGTCATTCTGGAAGGATTAGAGCCGAATCTTCCCACTCATACCAACATCTGACATTCAAATATAAGATCCACTCCGTTGAAGTTGATCTATATTATTTAAAGTAACTAAAAATCAAAAATCAAGTGTTTTGAATACTTTTTGCCCATCTATCAAGTGGCGCAAAATGGACGGCTGAAAGTAGTGAGTTGTGAGATATATGTCTTCAGGCATACAAATTCTCGATCCAGACATTTGATCATTATCTAAACATTTAAAAACCCTTACAAACTAATTTTTGTTAGGTTTTAAATATTCTATATCGTTAAACTAATCAACTAATTATTTAAGCCGTCCGATTTTCCCTTGCTGGACATGGACAAAAGGATTTAAAATACTTAATTTTTTATTTATAGATACTAGAAATAATATAGATCAACTTCAACAAAGTGGATCTTGTATTCACATGTTGTAGGATTAGATTTAAGTAGGAAGGATTCGGCCTTGAATCCTTCTGGAGTGACACTCTCTCCCTCTATATATATACGGTCGAATCCTTCCGCAAAATAGAAAAAGACTTGTGTCATTAAGGAAGGATTTGAGACTGAATCCTTCCCACTCAAATTCAATCCTACAATATGCGAATGCAATATCCACTCCGTTGAAGTTGATCTATATTATTTCAAGTAACTAAAAATCAAAAATCGTATATTTTGAATATTTTTGCCCATCCATCAAGTAGGCACAAAATGGACGGTTGAAAATAGCATATTGCTTAGATCTACGTCTTTAGATATACAAATTCTCGATCTAAACATTTCATCATAATCTAAATACCTAAAAACCTTCACACACTAATTTTTGTTAGATTTCAAATATTCTATATCATTAAACTAACCAACTCACTATTTTAGCCGTCCATTTTGCGCTACTTGATGGATGGGCAAACAATATCAAAATATATGATTTTTATTTTTAGTTACTTGAAATAATGTAGATCAACTTCAACGGAATGGATCTTGCATTCGGATATCATATGGTTGTATATAAGTGAAAAAGATTCGACCTCGAACCCTTCCAGAATGACATAAGTCTCTATCTCTCTCTCTCTCTCTCTTCTCTCTCTCTCTCTCTGTGTGTGTGTGTGTGTGTGTGTGTGTGTGTGTGTGTGTGTGTGTGTTTAACTTGTTCTATTAGGTAATTTCTTATCAGTATTAGAAGTGAAACTGAAAATATCTCGTTTTAATTTTAGTTAAGATGAATTATGATATATGATTTTGTTTACTAATCCGTAACCGTATCCATTTTTCTCATATTGATCTGTATCTTGGAAAACCTGATAAGGTTATGAGTTCACTACTGAATCATATCAGTATGTGTATATGTATCTATATTTATCAAGTGAATGAAAATATAATAATATCATCCATGGCTGATCTGCATGCACCAGTTTAACAATCCAATGTATTTGAAACCTTATTGAACCCAATTTGCGAGTTGTCTCGGGCCTAAAAACTTTTGAACAAGAGTTATAATATCCCTATTCTATAATACCAATTAAATAATAAGTAACAGTATTTTAAAGTGTATACGTAAATTTTGTATTGATTATTATTTCTTATCTTATAAGTTATATTATGAATTATTATTAATATATTATTATTAATTATTTATCTGAGATTGTTATTAAGGTGTAGTCATTGTTATTATTATTTGTATTTTTGCATGTGTATTATTATCTAGCCATTTCCCTCTCCCTTTCATTTCAATTCCTTTTATTTTTTCCCATTTCCTAAATCCCACTACCCCAAACCCAATATCCCATTAAACCGTTAGCCCATATCCATTACCCATTACCCAATATCTAATCCTAATAAATCAAATCCTAACAGTTAAATCAAATCCTAACTAATATATATCCTAATCAGAACTAATTTTAATAAACATTTCCCTCTCCGTCTTCTCCATTACCTCCTTTTAACTAAGAACGTCACCCATCCCCTATTTACATTCTCTTCCTTGCTCTCCACCATGTTACCACATCTTCCTCCTCCACCGTGTCCAGCGCAAGCACCCGAGCAACCAAACGCAACTCCATCGGCATGCCTCCATGAACCATCTCCTCCCCTCCTCCGCCTTCTCCAGCGAGCTCCATCTTCTCCGGCGAGCTCCGCCTTGCCGCTGCCATGCCAGCACACTCGGCATCTCCTCCTCCCCTTCCTTGGCCGTGAGCTCCCACAGCCCATGTAGTCCCAGATCCCAGGCCGAACCTCATACCCCATTGAGCAGCCAACCCATGCCATGCACAACCCTCCCCCTGCACAACATCAGTCGAAATTCTCCCCTTCGTTCATCCTCCTCCGGCAACTCGATCTCTGTCTCCTTGGCAGCACCTCATGTGCCACCAACACCTGGCCTGCGCATAAGCCGGAGCCCATCTCCCCTCTCCATCCCCCTCGGCCAAGATCCTCTCCCAGAGCACCCCGGCGAGCCCCGCAGCACCCCTCGATCTCCGTCGAGCCACCAACGTAGCCCACGAACTCTACCATGCCTGATCTCCTCCTATCGTGCCTCCCCACTCTTTCCCTCTCTCTCTCTCTGTGTTATTGTGTGTACTATGCATGTAGTGTGGGTGGGTTTGCATGGTTGTATGTAATTGCATGATTATGTGTGTGTTTGGGTATAATTGTGGGTGTTATATTGCATGTGCATGGTGAATGCGTGTGTGAGTGTGTTTATAATGTGCATGCATGTGTGTGTATATATTTATATTTGTATGTGTGTGTTGTGTATGTATGTATATATGTATGTAATTATATGTAGGTGTGTACCTGTGTATTTATGTGTACGTGTGTCTATGTGTGCATGGTTGCATGTTGCAACAATTCGGACCTGATCGTGCGATTCAAACTCGGTGGCGAGAGATTCGGGTTATGCTCGTTGTGGACTTGATACACTGGCGATTTGAAGACCGACCCGCGAGATGATCCGGAGATCCTAGCCGGTTCGCACAGTGAAGACCAGATGACGATTTGGACCTAAAACCGCGTCATTTCATGTGAGTGTTTATTTCTTTGTACTGTTACCATTTATTTTTAGATGGTTCTTTATTTAATGTTTATCGATTTAAAATTACATGAGTGTCTTAATAAATCATGATTTAATAATTGAAGTTATTAATGAGATTATCTTATCTATTATTTCATATGATTGGATTGTTTTGATTTTAATAAATTTATGCATTAGTTATCTTGATATGTTGTGCATGATATGGATCCATCAGATTTATTGAGATCGACGGCTGCTAATGATTAATTCTATTTATTTGTTGGGGGTTCCGATAAATGCATAATAGATTTTCTATAGAAGATTATTACTACCATTCTGGGGAGGAGTAGACATGTTATAAATGATGAATTGGACATATCATTAATGTTTAACTTATGTGGAGTTAGTGCCTTGTCACGAAGATATGGGTATTCGTATTTATCGATTTTTAGGATTATTTGATAACTGGATCTGTTAATGGTTGGATTGGCCAGTGTATTAAATGGTTAACATAATTTGAGTTGAGGTTTGGAAGCAGACCAGATTAATTACAGATGCATAGTTAATTATGAGTCACAGATGATTATAATGTCAGAGAGTTGAATATTTCGTGATGATACATCAAATGTGTATTTAATGTTAATATATGTGAATTTAGATTTTGTTATTGATATGTGAGTTATTTATCAGATTTGATTTCTTATATTCGATGATAATTTAGATGGGATCTTGGACTTAAACTTGTCAGTAAACTCGACTAGAATGGAGTTGACCTTGGGTTGAGGAATAGGCATTTGATTGGACTGGTCAGACTAGTCGATTATCCGTTTGCACATTTGATTAGTTACCTTAGATTTGGATCATTTTTTATTGAACTTGATGGAATTGAGGGTTGACCGATGATCTTGATTGGATTTGGATAGCGATGACTATTTAGACATAGTGGACTATGTATTTATTTTAGAATTGAGACTTATATACATCAATGATTTAGAAGAGGGACATATTGATCACTTAGAGGATTAGAGTAGATTGGTAGCGATGAGAGAACTGATTATTGATTCATTAAGACGATGGTTCACTATACCAGATTACTTGGACATTGATTGATATTTGATATTCACGATGATTGCATTGAGACTATAAGTTGATGAATCAATTACCATTGTATCCTAGTGCAAATGGATGAGATGTTGATCAGTTCTAGATAAGACTGTCCATTGAGCAGAATTTGAACTTGTTATTGTTTTAATTCATGTTATTGAATTTATTGGAAAAATATTGTCAGACCGTAACTCATGTATTGTTCTATTGTTCTACTGTTTACACAATGATATTGTTCTTATTGTTATTGTTGACACTATTGACATTGTTACTGTCACGGTATCGTCCCAGTAATTAAAATAACATGAATATTGATTGTTTTAAGTAAATTAAATAATAATGTAAATAGATAACTTACACCGGGATTGGAAAAATTGATGGATAAGATAACGTCTGTATTTTGGATTGACCTAGGATACAAGTTGCGCAGCCTAGATTCGGTTCTAGTGCAGGGTTCCGGGAATGACTGACATCCCGTATTATTTTCATTGTTATTGTTATTGACTACCTAGAAGTAAGATCTGGTTCAACGCCAGGTGATTGGGCTGTGGTTCCGGGTATGCACGGAACCCACTTAAGCATAGATAATGTCTCCATCTATTGATTTCAATAACCTAGGACCCTGAATGGCATGTGTAGTGGGCATAGTATGGGATGCGTCTACTGTATGTGGCAATTGGTGTTCGCTGACATAATTAATAATAATGAACTGTCCATAATCTACCGTGACTAATTGTGTTCGCCTGATGCATGTATGTTATGTAGGACACCCGATGGTATATATGACCTGATTGTACACTTGACTATAGCATTGACTGACTTTATTATTGTTCATTTATGTTTAGCATATTATTTCAGTCTTCTTTCCAGTATATATCTTCATAGTCTGCTTACAAGTTATATGCACGTGCACCTTCCCCTTTATTTTATACACTCATTGGGAGGTCTGACTCCCTGAATTTGCACATCGAGGTATATGGATAGTTCCTTTACTGAGCAGGTTTTTGATGAGATCATTTGTTCATGAAGAGTACGTAGTCTCTTTTGCCTGATCACCGGATTTCTTGGTATAGTTCTTGTCTTCCTTTTTATGCTGTTGACTTCCTTTGATCCTCTATATATATTGGACTCGATAGTTTTCTGTTGATTATTCATAGAATAACATTATCATGTATAATATTTATATGTTATATTACAGTGGTTATTGTGGTTATTATAGTTGATTTATATAACTTGTTCAGGTCATTTTAGGCTTAGAGTGCATACGTGGGGTATTCTCCTCGCGTATGTACATCGCTGACTCTCATCGCGACTCAATTTTCGCGTATTTTTGGAAGTGGGGCGTGACAAGAGTAATGATAGGCAGATCACTGGCTTGTCACTAGTTTGCTAATTAGTATATCGTCGCTGTTGGTGGAAAACTGATCGATTGGTCAGGAGGAAGATGCGGGAGAGAGGAAGAAGGAGGAGGAAGAAGGAGAAGAGAACTGAGCGAGGAAGAAGAAGGTGGTGGTCGATGTTGTTCTCTCTCTATTGGATGACGGACAGACGGACGGACGGATGGACAAAGTTTCTATATGAGTCATGGGAGAAAACCTCCCTTCAGTCGGTTTTGAATATCACCCTTTGACCAATCTTTTCAGTCTATTTCTCCGTAGAGATTCTGACCATTTGGCTCATGATATTTTGTAGCGCAAATTTATGTACGAAAATCATTTTTATCTTTTCGTTTTAGAGTGAGCGAGCTACATTCGGATAGTAGGAAGTGATCGGGGAGGAACCAGCACTAAAAAATGTGTGTTTTATGAAATCAGTAGAATTATGTATGTGTATCCCTCGATACTTCCGTTATAGCATTGGCTCAATAGGTCGAATCCACAGGGACAGGAGGCGATAGAAGTATTAACAGTTTACGTTCACGTCGGTTATTAACAGTTCTTCTTTGTTAAAGAATGATAAAATATAAAAGAAAAGAAATTTGAAAGTGATAGGTGGAAAAGGCGATAAAACGGCGATGTGAAAATAAAAGAGAAGTGATTTTGAAAACAAAAAAAAGATGAAACAAAGATGAACTAAGAAGTTAGTGGGAACAATGATGAAAAGATAAAAGGATTTTGAAATTGATTTTTTAAAATAAGATTAAAGAAAACTCATGGCTACTAACTACTAATTGCTCCACTAACCATGCTAACCTCTTAGTGATAGTTGTCTCACGTGGATCCTTGGCCATCACTAGTCCTTGGCTTCAAGAGACGATACAAAGCATGACTCATAAGATTTTTCTTCTACATTCAAATAACACATCCATACCACACAACAAGTTGCAAGCTACTATTAAATCATCAAAACCGGTTAGAGGTGAGCATGAAATAAAGAAGACATTGCAAGTTAGAAAGTTAGTGGGTTAGATGTTAGAAATGTTAGAATGTTAGAATCCATCATTATGAGCCATCAATGGCTCTTGCAAGAGCAAGGCCTTGTAGAGGCTATTAGATTCATGTGGAGTATCAAGTAGGAGGTTAGACAGTTAGTGGTTAGTAGTTAGATTGCCATGAGAAGAAGAAAAATTAGCTAAGCATCATGTAGAAGATGGAGAAGATTACAATAGAGAAGAAAGGAGACATCTTTACATAGATCGTCACTATCTATTACATCAAGGTCTCTCTATCTCTCTCTGAATCATCTCAGCCCTAATACATGATCTAAAAACAAAATGAAAATACAAAAGAAGAGAAAAAAAAAGAAGAACACCTAAGCTAACCTACACTAAAAAAGAGAAAACCTAGCCTATTTCTTCATCTGCTTGCGTTTCAGCCAAACCCTGCAGTATTTATAAGCAAACGAAGACTTTGGAAGGCGAGACAAGGCCACGCGTCGAAAATCGACGCGTGGGCCCACCATATTGCTACGGAAATGGGACATTTGCCGCGTTTTTATGGCAAAATCAGAGAGTTAGGTCCCTAGTTTTGGTGCGTGGATTCATCTCGCTTTGGGACCTGCCAGATATGCTCAGATTCGGTTATTTGGGTTCAGATTTTTGTCAGACACCCGCCAACGTCTAGATTCAATGTATCTTCAAGAAACTCTCTAGCTTGGCCTCCAAGAAATCTGAATTTAATTACCCGAAAATGAGTTTAATTAAGCTCTTATTACTTCTTTGCCCTAGACTCTTGATTATCTGCAAAATACACCAAAACACAGTTAGAAATGATATTTTATTCATAAATCGGTAGGAAAATGTGATCTAATAATACAAAATTGTAAACTAATCACACCCCCACACTTATCTTCTTGCTCGTCCCGAGCAAAACAAAAAAGAAAAACTATACTATAAATGTTATTACACCACTTTCGCAGGTGACGCGATTGCACTGAGCATATGCAACAAGCCGTTAAACCTCTAGGCTACCCCTAGAGGAGGAGTTTTGTCTCCTGAGAGTTTTCAACGGATTGCACCCACAAAATCCATAAGAGAAAATAAATTTAGTGTTTTGAAAACACATTTTGAAAGAGAGATAAGTTGTCGAAATATATTTGTAAAAATATAAGCGATCTAAGATCATAAATCCACCAAAAGTTATTCTTCCTTAAATTTAATCTATATGCAAGATCTTGTCATTAATTAAGGTAAGAATTCAAAATTGGATTGAATATTTTATCCTTCATAAAACCTAGATAATATACACTTTGTGATAGTGAAGATTTTTTGGATTTTAACTCTATCCATCAAGTCATTTATATATATATATATATATATATATATATATATATATATATATATATATCTTTTTCCCTTAGTTTTCTTAGGTTTTCTAGTTTACCCGGGTAGTGAACCTTTAACTGATGACTCTCAGACCAGACGGTCTTAGGGCACCAGATGAAAAAACATCCCTCGGGTTTAAGGATTAGAATAAACAAGGCTACAAAATTAAGAGGGATTATTTATTTCTTATGATCACCTTTAGGCGTGAATAATGATGCTTCTTGAGGCATAGTTATCCAGCTTAATAAGTAATTTTTTTCTTCATATATAACATATATATAATTTTCTTTTATTTATTTTTGTTTTATGGAATTTTAGGACTTTGTTTCCATCTAAAAAATGTGTAAATGTGAAGTGCATACTATCTAAGACAGAAAATTCAAGATAAAATTATCTCTCCAATTTATCTTACTTAGCCTATAATCTTAAACAAGATCTATTATTTTGACTAGATTTAAGATGTCATAATTAAGGCTTCCTTAATTATTAAGATCATTTTAATTTTCTTAAAAATAGATCAAAACTTTGTCTCTTATTTCAAAAAGTTTTTAAAGAAAGAGAAAAATCTTATACAAAGGGAAGATTTCTAAAAGTATTCTAAAGAAGTGAAAAAGAAGAAAAATCTAAAAACTCTATGTTAGTAGACCCTCCCCTACACTTATCTCATGTATAGTCCTCAATGCATTGTGAATGTATGTATGCATGAAACAAATAGAGAAGGGAGGAGAAATCACCTCAAGGTGGTGGTTCCGGTGGTGGTCTGATCAGTCCACGAACTGCGGCTCAATCCAATTTGCGTGGAGTTCGGAGGAACCCACCAGAAATCTCTATAATACAACCCACTATAATGATGGGAACATGAATGATTTTTATTAAGAATTTTACCCCATCTAATTTTCAAATTTTAAAAATAATTTCGGAGTCAATTTTATCAACATCCTTTTTTCCAAATAGAGTGTGATAAGATGGAATGATTGATTTGGACTTAGGAAGTAAAGGAACTACTACTGACTTAGGAATTTGACTTAAGTCAAGTGAAGGTTAAGGAGTCAAAATTGGCTCAGGAATCAGGTCCAAATCAAGAAGTTAAAATTCTAATCCACATTCATTACCCCCACAACAGAATGTGACTTTCTAAGATTGGTGATTCAAGTTCAAGAATGACAGGTATAGGAATCAAGGCTGACTCTAAAATGTTGCTCAAATCGGGTAGCAAAATAGGAGTCATTATTGATTCAAAAATTTGAATTGGATCACAAATTTGAGGATTGAAGTCACATTCTTGTTTGAGTTTAATTTCATAAAAATGAGAACTTGCCAATTTGTCAATGGGACTTTCAAAAGTATGAAATTGGTCAAGTTTAATTTGTGAGCATAAAGATTGGTAATTCAATTTCACGAGGACTGGCACAGGATCCAATACTGACTCGGGAAAAGGCCTAAAATCAGGTAAAAATACCTCAGTCATTATTGAATCAGGAAGTGGAATTGAATTATTAAGTTGAGGTTCAGGATCATATTCATGCTCAAGATCAATCTCAGAAAAGGGATAACTTACCAACATGTCAATGTAGTTCTCAAGAATTTGATGTTGGTCAACTTCAAATAGGTGTGCTGAAATTGAATCTTGGTTTCCAAAATAACAAGAGTCCTGGGTCAAATCAATAGAGTTAGAGATATTTGAATTGGTCAAAGGTTGATAAGAGAGGGTTTACTCATTCCTATAAATGTTGATCAATTGACTCAATTGTGTTTCCAACCTATTGATAGACTGAGCAGAAGATTTTTGAAATTGTAGTGCGGACTCTTGCAAGATTTCTATACTCTTTTCTAGATCTGATTTTTCTTCAATTGGTTACTTTAGAAAGGGAGTGTAAGAATTTTGGTTTCCAAAACAACAAGAGTCCTGGGTCAAATCAATATAGTTAGTGATATCTGGATGGGTCAAAAGTTGATAAGAGAGAGTTTCCTCATTCCTATAAATGCTAAGCAATTGACTCAATTGTGATTCCAACCTGTCGATAGACTTAGCAGAAGATTTTTGAAAATGTGTGTTTTATGAAATCAGTAGAATTATGTATGTGTGCTAATGTTCTCTCGATACTTCCGTTATAGCATTGGCTCAACGGTCGAATCCACAGGGACGGGGGCGATAGAAGCATTAACAGTTTATGTTCACGTCAGTTGTTAACAGTTCTTCTTTGTTAAAGAATGAGAAAAAATATAAAAGAAAAGAAATCTGAAAGTGATAGGTGGAGAAGGCGGAAAAACGACGATGTGAAAACAAAAGAGAAGTGATTTTGAAAACAAAAAGAAGATGAAACAAAATGAACTAAAAGTTGGTGAGAACAATGATGAAAATGACAAAAGAGTTTTGAAATTGATTTTTTAAAATAAGACAAAAGAAAACTCATGGCTACTAACTACTAATTGCTCTACTAACTATGCTAACCTCTTTGTGATAGTTGTCTCACATGGATCCTTGGCCATCACTAATCCTTGGCTTCAAGAGATGATACAAAGCATGGCTCATAAGGTTTTTCTTATACATTCAAACAATACGTCCATACCACACAACAAGTTGCAACCTACTATTAAATCATCAAAACCGATTAGAGGTGAGGTAAAATAAAGAAGACATTAAAAGTTAGCAAGTTAGTGGGCTAGATGTTAGAAATGATAGAATGTTGGAATCCATCATCATGAGCCATCAATGGCTCTTGCAAAAGCAAGGCCTTGTAGAGCCTATTAGATTCATGGGGATTATCAAGTAGGAGATTAGAGAGTTAGTGGTTAGTAGTTAGATTGCCATGAGAAGAAGAAAATTAACTAAGCATCATGTAGAAGATGGAGAAGATTACAATGCAGAAGAAAGAAAACACATTTACATAGATTGGCACCATCTATTACATCAATATCTCTCTATCTCTCTCTGAATCATCTCAGTCCTAATACATGATCTAAAAATAAAATGAATATACAAAAGAAGAGAAAGAAAAGAAGAACACATACACTAACCTATACTAAAAGAGAGAAAACCTAGCCTATTTCTTCATCTGCTTGTGTTTCAGCCAAACCCTACAGTATTTGTAGGCAAACGAAGACTCTGGAAGGCGAGACGAGGCCACGCATCGAAAATCGATGCGTGGGCCACCATATTGCTGCAAAAATGCGGCATTTGCTGCGTTTTCGCGGCAAAACCAGGGAGTTAGGTCCCTGGTTTTGGTGCGCGGATTCGTCTTGCTTCAGGGACCTTCTAGATATGCACAGATTCGGTTATTTGGGTCCAGATTTTCGTCAAACACCCACGTCTAGATTCAATGTATCTTCTAGAAACTCTCTAGCTTGACCTTCAAGAAATCCGGATTTAATTACCAAAAAATGAGTTTAATTAAGCTCTTATTACTTCTTTCTACCTAGACTCTTGATTATCTGCAAAATACACCAAAACACAGTTAGAATTGTATTTTATTAAAAATCGGTAGGAAAATGTGATATAATAATGCAGAATTGTAGACTAATCAGGAAGAAAGCTTAGCATGTATGGAATGAAATAATTCCCGACAATCAAACACATATCCTCATTGAAAGAAGCATCGCGTCACCTCGACCCACCTTATTCAGTTCTAAGAAGATCTAGCCTAGTTCTAGGTCTTCTTGCATGTAATGCACAAAGCTCTTGGTTGACGTGAAACTTTCACTTATGTAGTACATACACTTCTATTCAGAAGTCGTGTTGTGTACACATAAGCTTAGTGTAAGTATCATATATGTTTTCAAGGATATATCATGTATCTTGTTTGTGTCACCGTGATCATGTCTCACAATGTAGATTCTTACCAGTTCATCCAAATAATATTCTGACTAAAAAATAAACTTATACAATGGGAGAACTGTTGTGCCGGAATTGATATGCTCTGATACCAATTGTTGCGTGCATAATCCGAGATACCATACTTACTATGACACCTATAGTTTGAAATCACCTAGAGGGGGGGTGAATAGGTAATAATGCTAATCTAGTCAACTTAATGTGGAATTTAAAAACTAATTGCAATTACACTAAATGAGTGATGCACACACAACCAAGCCAAGCATATAAGTATGAATGATCAATGTGATATGATGCAGGCAAAAAAGTAAAGAGAGAGAGAGAGATAGAGTAAGAGTCAAGGGATCAAGCGCAAACAACAAAATATGTTTCGAGGTTCGAGCACCCAGCTCTACATCCCCGCCTTCACCCAGAAGGATTTAAAGTCCACTAGCATGTCCACAAAGGACTCCCACAAAGGGAACCTCCACCGAGGATTTGGGGCAATAACAATTATAAGGAGTACCCAACTCCTCTCCTTACAAACACAACCTCCTCCTTGAGGCACAACACCAAGCCAACAAACAATCACCTCACAACTTGAGGGATTAGCACAAAGCAACACAAGGATCACCTCACCACTTGAGGGATACAACCCAAAGGCACAAAGCCAAGCAAAGATTGGATTTACAACTTGGTGGTCTAATAAACAACCACAAACAATCTCTTTTCCCACACAAAGATCCTATAGAATAAGATAGTAGATGTAGCTCAAGTATGGAGAAAAACAAAGGAATGAAAATCAAAATCTCAAAGAAAATCTTTGAGAAAAACTAGAAACCAAGATGAAGAAGTTGAATCAAATCTTTTCCCAAAACCCTTTCTTGATTTTCCAAACCTAGCAAAAACACCAAATAGATTGTTCAATTTAAAGCCCAAAAACTTCTTTTGATTGTTGTGAAAATACTAGAGTAGGGAAAAATTCGCACCAAAAAATCTTTTTGAAAACTGGCCATTAATGGGTATTTATAGTCCCCAGAAAAATATAGCCGTTGACAGCAAATTCTGCCAGAAATGAACTACCGGTCGACCGGTCGATCGACCGTCCAACGGTCACATTTGACCGCTGGCAGCTACCGGTCGACCGTCCCAGATACAGAGAGCAGCGCTCTCTATCCGGTCGACCGCTCGGTCGGCCGGGGGCAAACAGAGAGCAAACTGCTCTCAGTCGGTCGACCGTGCGATCGACCGGATTATGAGGCAGCCAGCGTGCACGTATCTGTGCACGTCGGTCGACCGCTACGGTCGACCGCTACTTGATTCGGTCGGCCGTGCGGTCGACCGATCTAGCCTGGCAGCAGCAGTTCAGGGACAGATAAACAGGTTATTTTTAATACTAAAAATTCCCATAAAATCTCTAAAATTACACAAAAATAGTTTTATCATTTTACATTGAAATATAAACTTGTGTTAAACATTTCAACACAAATTTCAAGCATTATGAACTATTTTTGTGTTATAGAAATTTTGCCAAAAACTAAAAACCGTATTTTCTAAAACTTAGATTTTTGAATAGAAAAATACGTTTTGTCCAAAACTCATCTACATACAAAAACATGATATTTAAACACTTTGAAGCAAGTTGTATATGGATAGAAATCCAATATACAAGAAACATATATATATATCCATGTTTTTGACTTTAATTCCAAAGATATGTTTTGTTAGAAATACCAAAACATGAAACACATGACATAGACTATCAAGCTAAGTTTGTTTAAGAGTTGAAGCATGCATGTATATAGAACAAATCTAATATACATTAAACCATGTAAACTTGTTTTGATATAATATCTATTCATGTAAACTAAGATCGGTTAAACCCAAAAACTGAAAACCAAAACATGAAACGTGTGTGTTGTGAACTTGAGCATATCATACTATTCTAATCTTTACAATTTGGATCTAAACACGAAACTAAACTATGGTACCGATGTCTTCTTGTAGAGCGCCGTCTCCAAGCCGACTCGATCCAAACTTCGTGATTCACCTAACTTGACTCCAAAGAGTGCTATATATGATCTTATCGCTCGGGCTCTTGAAACACCATGTGAATAGCTTCCAAATCATCTTGTTGAAGCTAATCACCAACTAATATCTTGATTAATGATCTGAAACTAAAATCACAAGATTATTAGTACACATAACTACATGAGTTAATCATCATCAAAACTAGAGTGGAAGGCCTTTGGGCCAACAATCTCCCCATTTTTTATGATAACAAAACTCATGGAGTTATATATGCATGGATTAAAGTTAAGCTTCAAAGAAGCTCCCCCTTAACTCATGCATAAACAAATAAACATAAATATGCAATGAATATGAAACACGAAACATGCATAGACATGCATAGATATGCATAAAACAATAAAAGGCTCTAGATACCAATGAAATTTTTAAAAACAAATAAACATGCTCTAGATACCAATTAAACTTAATATATGCAAAATAAAATTAATGATCTCTTTTACAAGCTCTTGATACCAAAACTAAACATGTTCTTTAAATAATGCTTTGATACCAAATGAATTTAATAAAAACACAAAACATGTATACAAACATGCATATAAACTCAAATTCTTCTCCCCTTTTTTGTCAATCATCAACAAAGGGGTTAAAGACAAAACAAAACTAATAATAACATATTCTTCTCTTCTTTTTATTCAAAACAAAGAATCAATCAAGGGATGTTCTCCCCCTTTTTGTCTAAAATCAAATATGATACCAATTAAAAAATGTGTCAAGGAAGTGCATATTGATACCATTAAAAGTTAAACTATACCAATTGAAAAATAAAATCTTGATACCAATTGATAAGTAAACAAATATCATATCAATTGTAAATAAACAATTTTGATATCAATTGAAATTAAACATTACAAATTTTAAATTTCTAAACATAAATCTTAATACCAATTGAAATTATTATTTTCTATCATAAAGCAAGGGAGTGGAATACAAAATACCAATTGAAAGATGAAATACAAGATTTTCTCCCCCTTTATGAAATACCAACAAAAACAATGCATAGGCTCGAATTAAGATACCAATTGAAAGCCAAATCAATTGAAATAAAGTTAAAGCTCAAGCCTTAGCATAAACATGATTTGTGCTTAAAGATATAGGGATATAGTAAGCACAAATAAAAACATATATATGTATGAAAATTTAGATATCAATCGAAATTGATACTATTTGAAATGAAAGCATACATACATAAAAAATATATGAGTATACAAGAAATGTCAAGATTGATACCAATTGAAAGAATTCAATGATACCAATTGAAACAACAATAAGATCAAGTGTATATCTCATATTCCTATCCCCTCAATCATGTTCAAGTTTAAAAAAATTTTCACTATAAAGCATACATGAGCATGGTCTCCCATCCAACCACCCTTAGAAGGTAGGGTTATCAAAAAATAAGTTTGAAAATAAAGTGTGTTTGAAAATCTCTACCATAGTGAAGAATACGAACTAGTTAAAGGAAAATTTTTAAACTAGTACGAAATGCTTCAAGTAAGGAATAAAACAAAAATGATCACTAAACACTCAAAGTCCATAAAGCCCATATCATACTCATGAAAACACAATCATGAGAAATATAATAAAGTGAGTGAACAAGTGTAATGTGAAACACACAATCATGAAAATATTCGATTAAGCTCATATGAAATTCCTTAAAACATGAGAACATGAAAAACTAAATTTTCATTACCAATTGAAATTACCTAAAAACATGAAAATCATCAAAACGATTTAAACTTCAAGGCATATGTATGTCATGTACAAACTAAAGTATACATACATATCCTAAATATAATGAGTCCACAAAAGTATATGCATGAAGGCACGTGACTCAAAGGATGTATATGTATAATCAATAGTTTGGACAAGATAGACATATACATGAAGTTACAACACATGATCATAGAAATATATCCAAAATGAGGAATACAAGTTAGAATGTATGAATCATCAAAACTAGACTATACCAGCACATCTAATGGGTACAAATAGGCATTCAAGCATAAACATAAAAAGAGTTACTTGTGGCCCATTCTATGTACAAGTATAAATCCTAGTTTTTATGAAAACTAACATCTAAACATATATTCAAATCATGAAGCATAACACGACACATAAATCAACATGATAGACATAAAAATGATCATTATGTAAATCCACATGTTATTAGAACTATGATGAGCATAATAGCTAATCAAATGGTGAGAACACAACAAATGGGTCCATATAAATATGGGTGATCTAAAAATCTATACATGCATGTCAATGATCTAAGAATCATGGCATTTAACATACTAATCAAAACATGAAGCATTAAAAATAAAAATCATAAACGCACATATGATCATTGTGTATATGCACATGTATTAGATCTAGGACATACATATTAGTTTAAAAACAAAGTGAGAACACAAAGATAGGTCCATGGGTGTCTCAAATAACTAAACATGTATATCACTAATCTAAATTACATGGCATAATCATAATGAAACATGACATGCTATAAATCAACAATATGAAAAGCATGCAAATATAAACGGGAGTTAGAGATTGATACCAAAACCGATGAAGGCACCTCTCTAGTTCTCCAAACCAAGGTGGTCCTCCCACCAAACTCCCCTTGAAAGTGATGCATCCAAATTGTTTCTCTTTAAGCTTGGAACGCATCCACCTCAAGGCACCAATACTCTCACGTAATGCGAGAGCCCACACCTACATCAAAAATCAAAGGGGTGATCTTTGGTACCCATTTTCTTTTGGGTCCACGGGGGTTAGTATCTTTTCTAACCCCAACAAGATTATTTGCTAAATTTTCAATATGTAAACGATCATAGCAAAATCTAGCAAGGTGACCCTTACGACCACAATGTGTACAAGTGTACACATTAGCATACATGTTTTTGTTGTGTCCATGATGAGCATGTGTATGCCGTGATGGGTGTACATGTAAAGATGGAACTTGTTTCTTGCGAACCAAGGTTTCCAAGCGTGTATGATTCAAAGTACATTGGCTCAAAGTGGAGCCCAAACAATCTACACTTTTCTTCAAAATATTTATGTCATTTTCAATACTAGAAGATAAAGTGGAGCATGCAAAAGATGTGCAAGAAGAAGAAGCTATACTAGCATGGCACACATGAGAATCAATATCAATTTTCAAAGATTCATTTTTCTTTAAACTAAATCCAATTCTTTTGTAATGAAATCAATTTCATTTTTCAAAATAAGGTTATCTTTTAAAATAAAATCCAATTTAGAAGATAAAACCTCATTGTTTTTCATAATATCATCACAATCATTTTTGCTTTTCAAAAATTCATTTTCCTTTAGAGCAAGTTCTAATTAAGATTTAAGTGAGTCACGTTCACAAGTAATCTCTTCCTTCTCTTGCAAAATCACTTCAAAACTTGAACACAAATCTTTCATTTCTTCTTTTAATTCAAAATGTTTCTTTTTCAAAGGTCATGTTTTTCCACAAAATTTTCAAGCTTAGAGGCAAGTTCTACATTTAAATTTTGAACTTCAAAACACCCATAGCAATATGAACTAGAGCTATCATCTAATTGAGAATCCGATTGTACCTCAAGGGAGTCTTTCCCTTGGACCATGAGGCAATGCTCGTCGGACTTGTCTCTCCTAGATCTCCTCAACTTGTTAATGATCCTTGGAAGCTCGGGAGAAGTCAAAATGCTCCAAACTGCAAAAGCCGAATCATAATGATCAAACACATGTAAAAGATTTTCATTAAGAGATACTCTAAGTGTTTTAAGTGCTAATACATTTGCCTTTTTATGCTTGCTAGCATTAGGGTAGGATTCTTGAGCATAAAGATTGGTAATTCAATTTCACGAGGACTGGCACAGGATCCAATACTGACTCGGAAAAGGCCTAAAATCAGGTAAAAATACCTCAGTCATTATTGAATCAGGAAGTGGAATTGAATTATTAAGTTGAGGTTCAGGATCATATTCATGCTCAAGATCAATCTCAGAAAAGGGATAACTTACCAACATGTCAATGTAGTTCTCAAGAATTTGATGTTGGTCAACTTCAAATAGGTGTGCTGAAATTGAATCTTGGTTTCCAAAATAACAAGAGTCCTGGGTCAAATCAATAGAGTTAGAGATATTTGAATTGGTCAAAGGTTGATAAGAGAGGGTTTACTCATTCCTATAAATGTTGATCAATTGACTCAATTGTGTTTCCAACCTATTGATAGACTGAGCAGAAGATTTTTGAAATTGTAGTGCGGACTCTTGCAAGATTTCTATACTCTTTTCTAGATCTGATTTTTCTTCAATTGGTTACTTTAGAAAGGGAGTGTAAGAATTTTGGTTTCCAAAACAACAAGAGTCCTGGGTCAAATCAATATAGTTAGTGATATCTGGATGGGTCAAAAGTTGATAAGAGAGAGTTTCCTCATTCCTATAAATGCTAAGCAATTGACTCAATTGTGATTCCAACCTGTCGATAGACTTAGCAGAAGATTTTTGAAAATGTGTGTTTTATGAAATCAGTAGAATTATGTATGTGTGCTAATGTTCTCTCGATACTTCCGTTATAGCATTGGCTCAACGGGTCGAATCCACAGGGACGGGGGCGATAGAAGCATTAACAGTTTATGTTCACGTCAGTTGTTAACAGTTCTTCTTTGTTAAAGAATGAGAAAAAATATAAAAGAAAAGAAATCTGAAAGTGATAGGTGGAGAAGGCGGAAAAACGACGATGTGAAAACAAAAGAGAAGTGATTTTGAAAACAAAAAGAAGATGAAACAAAAATGAACTAAAAAGTTGGTGAGAACAATGATGAAAATGACAAAAGAGTTTTGAAATTGATTTTTTAAAATAAGACAAAAGAAAACTCATGGCTACTAACTACTAATTGCTCTACTAACTATGCTAACCTCTTTGTGATAGTTGTCTCACATGGATCCTTGGCCATCACTAATCCTTGGCTTCAAGAGATGATACAAAGCATGGCTCATAAGGTTTTTCTTATACATTCAAACAATACGTCCATACCACACAACAAGTTGCAACCTACTATTAAATCATCAAAACCGATTAGAGGTGAGGTAAAATAAAGAAGACATTAAAAGTTAGCAAGTTAGTGGGCTAGATGTTAGAAATGATAGAATGTTGGAATCCATCATCATGAGCCATCAATGGCTCTTGCAAAAGCAAGGCCTTGTAGAGCCTATTAGATTCATGGGGATTATCAGTAGGAGATTAGAGAGTTAGTGGTTAGTAGTTAGATTGCCATGAGAAGAAGAAAAATTAACTAAGCATCATGTAGAAGATGGAGAAGATTACAATGCAGAAGAAAGAAAACACATTTACATAGATTGGCACCATCTATTACATCAATATCTCTCTATCTCTCTCTGAATCATCTCAGTCCTAATACATGATCTAAAAATAAAATGAATATACAAAAGAAGAGAAAAGAAAAGAAGAACACATACACTAACCTATACTAAAGAGAGAAAACCTAGCCTATTTCTTCATCTGCTTGTGTTTCAGCCAAACCCTACAGTATTTGTAGGCAAACGAAGACTCTGGAAGGCGAGACGAGGCCACGCATCGAAAATCGATGCGTGGGCCACCATATTGCTGCAAAAATGCGGCATTTGCTGCGTTTTCGCGGCAAAACCAGGGAGTTAGGTCCCTGGTTTTGGTGCGCGGATTCGTCTTGCTTCAGGGACCTTCTAGATATGCACAGATTCGGTTATTTGGGTCCAGATTTTCGTCAAACACCCACGTCTAGATTCAATGTATCTTCTAGAAACTCTCTAGCTTGACCTTCAAGAAATCCGGATTTAATTACCAAAAAATGAGTTTAATTAAGCTCTTATTACTTCTTTCTACCTAGACTCTTGATTATCTGCAAAATACACCAAAACACAGTTAGAATTGTATTTTATTAAAAATCGGTAGGAAAATGTGATATAATAATGCAGAATTGTAGACTAATCAGGAAGAAAGCTTAGCATGTATGGAATGAAATAATTCCCGACAATCAACACATATCCTCATTGAAAGAAGCATCGCGTCACCTCGACCCACCTTATTCAGTTCTAAGAAGATCTAGCCTAGTTCTAGGTCTTCTTGCATGTAATGCACAAAGCTCTTGGTTGACGTGAAACTTTCACTTATGTAGTACATACACTTCTATTCAGAAGTCGTGTTGTGTACACATAAGCTTAGTGTAAGTATCATATATGTTTTCAAGGATATATCATGTATCTTGTTTGTGTCACCGTGATCATGTCTCACAATGTAGATTCTTACCAGTTCATCCAAATAATATTCTGACTAAAAAATAAACTTATACAATGGGAGAACTGTTGTGCCGGAATTGATATGCTCTGATACCAATTGTTGCGTGCATAATCCGAGATACCATACTTACTATGACACCTATAGTTTGAAATCACCTAGAGGGGGGGTGAATAGGTAATAATGCTAATCTAGTCAACTTAATGTGGAATTTAAAAACTAATTGCAATTACACTAAATGAGTGATGCACACACAACCAAGCCAAGCATATAAGTATGAATGATCAATGTGATATGATGCAAGGCAAAAAAGTAAAGAGAGAGAGAGAGATAGAGTAAGAGTCAAGGGATCAAGCGCAAACAACAAAATATGTTTCGAGGTTCGAGCACCCAGCTCTACATCCCCGCCTTCACCCAGAAGGATTTAAAGTCCACTAGCATGTCCACAAAGGACTCCCACAAAGGGAACCTCCACCGAGGATTTGGGGCAATAACAATTATAAGGAGTACCCAACTCCTCTCCTTACAAACACAACCTCCTCCTTGAGGCACAACACCAAGCCAACAAACAATCACCTCACAACTTGAGGGATTAGCACAAAGCAACACAAGGATCACCTCACCACTTGAGGGATACAACCCAAAGGCACAAAGCCAAGCAAAGATTGGATTTACAACTTGGTGGTCTAATAAACAACCACAAACAATCTCTTTTCCCACACAAAGATCCTATAGAATAAGATAGTAGATGTAGCTCAAGTATGGAGAAAACCAAAGGAATGAAAATCAAAATCTCAAAGAAAATCTTTGAGAAAAACTAGAAACCAAGATGAAGAAGTTGAATCAAATCTTTTCCCAAAAACCCTTTCTTGATTTTCCAAACCTAGCAAAAACACCAAATAGATTGTTCAATTTAAAGCCCAAAAACTTCTTTTGATTGTTGTGAAAATACTAGAGTAGGGAAAAATTCGCACCAAAAAATCTTTTTGAAAACTGGCCATTAATGGGGTATTTATAGTCCCCAGAAAAATATAGCCGTTGACAGCAAATTCTGCCAGAAATGAACTACCGGTCGACCGGTCGATCGACCGTCCAACGGTCACATTTGACCGCTGGCAGCTACCGGTCGACCGTCCCAGATACAGAGAGCAGCGCTCTCTATCCGGTCGACCGCTCGGTCGGCCGGGGCAAACAGAGAGCAAACTGCTCTCAGTCGGTCGACCGTGCGATCGACCGGATTATGAGGCAGCCAGCGTGCACGTATCTGTGCACGTCGGTCGACCGCTACGGTCGACCGGCTACTTGATTCGGTCGGCCGTGCGGTCGACCGATCTAGCCTGGCAGCAGCAGTTCAGGGACAGATAAACAGGTTATTTTTAATACTAAAAATTCCCATAAAATCTCTAAAATTACACAAAAATAGTTTTATCATTTTACATTGAAATATAAACTTGTGTTAAACATTTCAACACAAATTTCAAGCATTATGAACTATTTTTGTGTTATAGAAATTTTGCCAAAAACTAAAAACCGTATTTTCTAAAACTTAGATTTTTGAATAGAAAAATACGTTTTGTCCAAAACTCATCTACATACAAAAACATGATATTTAAACACTTTGAAGCAAGTTGTATATGGATAGAAATCCAATATACAAGAAACATATATATATATCCATGTTTTGACTTTAATTCCAAAGATATGTTTTGTTAGAAATACCAAAACATGAAACACATGACATAGACTATCAAGCTAAGTTTGTTTAAGAGTTGAAGCATGCATGTATATAGAACAAATCTAATATACATTAAACCATGTAAACTTGTTTTGATATAATCTATTCATGTAAACTAAGATCGGTTAAACCCAAAAACTGAAAACCAAAACATGAAACGTGTGTGTTGTGAACTTGAGCATATCATACTATTCTAATCTTTACAATTTGGATCTAAACACGAAACTAAACTATGGTACCGATGTCTTCTTGTAGAGCGCCGTCTCCAAGCCGACTCGATCCAAAACTTCGTGATTCACCTAACTTGACTCCAAAGAGTGCTATATATGATCTTATCGCTCGGGCTCTTGAAACACCATGTGAATAGCTTCCAAATCATCTTGTTGAAGCTAATCACCAACTAATATCTTGATTAATGATCTGAAACTAAAATCACAAGATTATTAGTACACATAACTACATGAGTTAATCATCATCAAAACTAGAGTGGAAGGCCTTTGGGCCAACAATCTCCCCATTTTTTATGATAACAAAACTCATGGAGTTATATATGCATGGATTAAAGTTAAGCTTCAAAGAAGCTCCCCCTTAACTCATGCATAAACAAATAAACATAATATGCAATGAATATGAAACACGAAACATGCATAGACATGCATAGATATGCATAAAACAATAAAAGGCTCTAGATACCAATGAAATTTTTAAAAACAAATAAACATGCTCTAGATACCAATTAAACTTAATATATGCAAAATAAAATTAATGATCTCTTTTACAAGCTCTTGATACAAAACTAAACATGTTCTTTAAATAATGCTTTGATACCAAATGAATTTAATAAAACACAAAACATGTATACAAACATGCATATAAACTCAAATTCTTCTCCCCTTTTTTGTCAATCATCAACAAAGGGTTAAAGACAAAACAAACTAATAATAACATATTCTTCTCTTCTTTTTATTCAAAACAAAGAATCAATCAAGGGATGTTCTCCCCCTTTTTGTCTAAAATCAAATATGATACCAATTAAAAAATGTGTCAAGGAAGTGCATATTGATACCAATTAAAAGTTAAACTATACCAATTGAAAAATAAAATCTTGATACCAATTGATAAGTAAACAAATATCATATCAATTGTAAATAAACAATTTTGATATCAATTGAAATTAAACATTACAAATTTTAAATTTCTAAACATAAATCTTAATACCAATTGAAATTATTATTTTCTATCATAAAGCAAGGGAGTGGAATACAAAATACCAATTGAAAGATGAAATACAAGATTTTCTCCCCCTTTATGAAATACCAACAAAAACAATGCATAGGCTCGAATTAAGATACCAATTGAAAGCCAAATCAATTGAAATAAAGTTAAAGCTCAAGCCTTAGCATAAACATGATTTGTGCTTAAAGATATAGGGATATAGTAAGCACAAATAAAAACATATATATGTATGAAAATTTAGATATCAATCGAAATTGATACTATTTGAAATGAAAGCATACATACATAAAAAATATATGAGTATACAAGAAATGTCAAGATTGATACCATTGAAAGAATTCAATGATACCAATTGAAACAACAATAAGATCAAGTGTATATCTCATATTCCTATCCCCTCAATCATGTTCAAGTTTAAAAAAATTTTCACTATAAAGCATACATGAGCATGGTCTCCCATCCAACCACCCTTAGAAGGTAGGGTTATCAAAAAATAAGTTTGAAAATAAAGTGTGTTTGAAAATCTCTACCATAGTGAAGAATACGAACTAGTTAAAGGAAAATTTTTTAAACTAGTACGAAATGCTTCAAGTAAGGAATAAAACAAAAATGATCACTAAACACTCAAAGTCCATAAAGCCCATATCATACTCATGAAAACACAATCATGAGAAATATAATAAAGTGAGTGAACAAGTGTAATGTGAAACACACAATCATGAAAATATTCGATTAAGCTCATATGAAATTCCTTAAAACATGAGAACATGAAAAACTAAATTTTCATTACCAATTGAAATTACCTAAAAACATGAAAATCATCAAAACGATTTAAACTTCAAGGCATATGTATGTCATGTACAAACTAAAGTATACATACATATCCTAAATATAATGAGTCCACAAAAGTATATGCATGAAGGCACGTGACTCAAAGGATGTATATGTATAATCAATAGTTTGGACAAGATAGACATATACATGAAGTTACAACACATGATCATAGAAATATATCCAAAATGAGGAATACAAGTTAGAATGTATGAATCATCAAAACTAGACTATACCAGCACATCTAATGGGTACAAATAGGCATTCAAGCATAAACATAAAAGAGTTACTTGTGGCCCATTCTATGTACAAGTATAATCCTAGTTTTTATGAACTAACATCTAAACATATATTCAAATCATGAAGCATAACACGACACATAAATCAACATGATAGACATAAAAATGATCATTATGTAAATCCACATGTTATTAGAACTATGATGAGCATAATAGCTAATCAAATGGTGAGAACACAACAAATGGGTCCATATAAATATGGGTGATCTAAAAATCTATACATGCATGTCAATGATCTAAGAATCATGGCATTTAACATACTAATCAAAACATGAAGCATTAAAATAAAAATCATAAACGCACATATGATCATTGTGTATATGCACATGTATTAGATCTAGGACATACATATTAGTTTAAAAACAAAGTGAGAACACAAAGATAGGTCCATGGGTGTCTCAAATAACTAAACATGTATATCACTAATCTAAATTACATGGCATAATCATAATGAAACATGACATGCTATAAATCAACAATATGAAAAGCATGCAAATATAAACGGGAGTTAGAGATTGATACCAAAACCGATGAAGGCACCTCTCTAGTTCTCCAAACCAAGGTGGTCCTCCCACCAAACTCCCCTTGAAAGTGATGCATCCAAATTGTTTCTCTTTAAGCTTGGAACGCATCCACCTCAAGGCACCATACTCTCACGTAATGCGAGAGCCCACACCTACATCAAAAATCAAAGGGGTGATCTTTGGTACCCATTTTCTTTTGGGTCCACGGGGGTTAGTATCTTTTCTAACCCCAACAAGATTATTTGCTAAATTTTCAATATGTAAACGATCATAGCAAAATCTAGCAAGGTGACCCTTACGACCACAATGTGTACAAGTGTACACATTAGCATACATGTTTTTGTTGTGTCCATGATGAGCATGTGTATGCCGTGATGGGTGTACATGTAAAGATGGAACTTGTTTCTTGCGAACCAAGGTTTCCAAGCGTGTATGATTCAAAGTACATTGGCTCAAAGTGGAGCCCAAACAATCTACACTTTTCTTCAAAATATTTATGTCATTTTCAATACTAGAAGATAAAGTGGAGCATGCAAAAGATGTGCAAGAAGAAGAAGCTATACTAGCATGGCACACATGAGAATCAATATCAATTTTCAAAGATTCATTTTTCTTTAAAACTAAATCCAATTCTTTTGTAATGAAATCAATTTCATTTTTCAAAATAAGGTTATCTTTTAAAACAAAATCCAATTTAGAAGATAAAACCTCATTGTTTTCATAATATCATCACAATCATTTTTGCTTTTCAAAAATTCATTTTCCTTTAGAGCAAGTTCTAATTAAGATTTAGTGAGTCACGTTCACAAGTAATCTCTTCTTCTCTTGCAAAATCACTTCAAAACTTGAACACAAATCTTTCATTTCTTCTTTTAATTCAAATGTTTCTTTTTCAAAGGTCATGTTTTTCCACAAATTTTCAAGCTTAGAGGCAAGTTCTACATTTAAATTTTGAACTTCAAAACACCCATAGCAATATGAACTAGAGCTATCATCTAATTGAGAATCCGATTGTACCTCAAGGGAGTCTTTCCCTTGGACCATGAGGCAATGCTCGTCGGACTTGTCTCTCCTAGATCTCTCACTTGTTAATGATCCTTGGAAGCTCGGGAGAAGTCAAAATGCTCCAACTGCAAAGCCGAATCATAATGATCAAACACATGTAAAAGATTTTCATTAAGAGATACTCTAAGTGTTTTAAGTGCTAATACATTTGCCTTTTTATGCTTGCTAGCATTAGGGTAGGATTCTTGAGTAGTGGCTTGATAAACTAGATGTCCTAGGCTTTTTAAATAACTACTCATCTTGGCCTTCCAAAAAATCATGTCTAGAAAAATCAAACATAGGAGGGCTATCCATGAGTGCAACTATATGTGTGCAAATAAACAATGCAAATGAAGATTAGCAAACCAAGATCTCACTCCTAGGAGGTTAAACCTAAATATTATGAGCGTAGGCTCTGATACCAATTGAAATCACCTAGAGGGGGGTGAATAGGTGATAATGCTAATCTAGTCAACTTAATGCGGAATTTAAAAACTAATTGAAATTACACTAATGAGTGATGCACACACAACCAAGCCAGCATATAAGTATGAATGATCAATGTGATATGATGCAAGGCAAAAAAGTAAAGAGAGAGAGAGAGATAGAGTAAGAGTCAAGGGATCAAGCGCAAACAACAAGATATGTTTCGAGGTTCGAGCACCCAGCTCTACTCCCCCCTTTCACCCAGAAGGATTTAAGTCCACTAGCTTGTCCACAAAGGACTCCCACAAAGGGAACCTCCACCGAGGATTTGGGCAATAATAATTACAAGGAGTACCCAACTCCTCTCCTTACAAACACAACCTCCTCCTTGAGGCACAACACCAAGCCAACAACAATCACCTCACAACTTGAGGGATTAGCACAAAGCAACACAAGGATCACCTCACCACTTGAGGGATACAACCCAAAGGCACAAAGCCAAGCAAAGATTGGGTTTACGACTTGGTGGTCTAACAACACAAACCACAAACAATCTCTTTTCCCCCACAAAGTTTCCTATAGAATAAGATAGTAGATGTAGCTCAAGTGTGGAGAAAACCAAAGGAATGAAAATCAAAATCTCAAATAAAATCTTTGGGAAAAACTAGAAACCAAGATGAAGAAGTTGAATCAAATCTTTTCCCAAAAACCCTTTCTTGATTTTCCAAACCTAGGAAAACACCAAATAGATTGTTCAATTTAAAGCCAAAAAACTTCTTTGATTGCTGTGAAATACTAGAGAGTCAGGAAAATTCGCACCAAAAAATCTTTTTGAAAACTGGCCATTAATGGGGTATTTATAGTCCCCAGAAAAATATAGCCGTTGGCAGTAAATTCTGCCAGAAATGAACTACCGGTCGACCGGTCGGTCGACCGTCCAACGGTCACATTTGACCGCTGGCACCTACCGGTCGACCGTACGGTCGACCGTCCCATATACAGAGAGCAACGCTCTCTGTCCGGTCGACCGCTCGGTCGGCCAGGGCAAACAGAGAGCAAACTGCTCTCAGTCGGTCGACCGTGCGATCGACCGGATTATGGGGCAACCAGCGTGCACGTATCTGTGCACGTCGGTCGACCGCTACGGTCGACCGGCTACTTGATTCGGTCGGCCGTGCAGTCGACCGATCTAGCCTGGCAGCAGCAGCAGTTCAGGGACAGATAAACAGGTTATTTTTAATCCTAAAAATTCCCATAAAATCTCTAAAATTATACAAAAATAGTTTTATCATTTTACTTGAAATATAAACTTGTATTAAACATTTCAACACAAATTTCAAACATTATGAACTATTTTTGTGTTGTAGAAATTTTACCAAAAACTAAAAGCCGTATTTTCTAAAACTTGGATTTTTGAATAGAAATACGCTTTGTCCAAACTCATTTAAATACAAAAACATGATATTTAAACACTTTGAAGCAAGTTGTATATGGATAGAAATCCAATATACAAGAAACACACACACCACCACACACACACACACACACACACACACCACACACATATATAATATATATATATCCATGTTTTTGACTTTAATTCCCAAGATATGTTTGTTAGAAATACCAAAACATGAAACACATGACATAGACTATCAAGCTAAGTTTGTTTTAGAGTTGAAGCAATGCATGTATATAGAACAAATCTAATATACATTAAACCATGTAAACTTGTTTTGATATAATATCTATTCATGTAAACCAAGATCGGTTAACCAAAACCCGAAAACCAAAACATGAAACGTGTGTGTTGTGAACTTGAGCATATCATACTATTCTAATCTTTACAATTTGGATCTAACACAAACTAAATTTGGTACCGATGTATTCTTGTAGAGCTCCGTCTCCAAGCCAACTCGATCCAAAACTTCGTGATTCACCGAGCTTGACTCCAAGAGTGCTATATATGATCTTGTCGCTCGGTGCTCTTGAAACACACATGTGAATAGCTTCCAAATCTCTGGTTGAAGCTAATCACCACTAATATCTTGATTAATGATCTGAAACTAAAATCACAAGATTATTAGTACACATAACTACATGAGTTAATCATCATCAAAACTAGAGTGGAAGGCTTTGGGCCAACATAGTTGAGAGATACGAGTCTCCACTGACGACAAGCACGTCATGAGATCGATTACCTCGGCACACAAGATGAATATTAAAATATATAAGAAGAAACACACAATTTAACATGGTCCGACCTAAACTTGGCCTACGTTCATGGGGAGAGAACTTGAGAGAGTTTATTAATAAACTTGATACAAAAGATTTATCTCCTTCCTCTTGATGACACAGAGTATTCACCTTCCCCTTGAATCTACGCTTAATTAGAAGAGTATACCTTCTCTCTATGCACCTTCCCTTGCTCCTCTCTTTCTTGCTTTTTAGGTTCTTACATTGTTGTTCACCACTACTTTCTTCTGCTCCATCTAAATCCTAAGTTACAATCATTTATTTTATAGGATTTTACAATACAACTCCTATTTTGCCATGAGATGATCTTGACTATTGGATGCTTGAAAATCTTGATCAATCCTATTAGGAGTTAATCTCCTTGTCTTGAAGGATTCTAGACTTTTTAATCTTTAGAAACAAATCTTCATTGAATAAGAATTGAATCCTATTCATACTCCTCCTGAAAGGAAATCGCAATCATCTGAAAAGAAAACTGCTTCACATTGATTTGCTTCTTCTATTTCAAGCCATCATCTTCTCCAACCAATTAGATTTTCTTGAACCATCATAACCTCTTGAAATACAGGACAAAATCCTAACAAGAACAATTACAACTAGAATTACTGTTGGCCCAAAGGCCCATCAGTCTAGTTTTGATGTTGATTACCTCATGTAGTTATAGTTTACTATATCTTGTGTTTATATAGTTTCAGTTATTGACCAAGATATTAGTAGGTATTTGCTTCAACAAAGGAGTTTTGGAGCGTACAACGTGTTGATTTAAGAGCTCGCGCATCAAGATCACATCTAGCACTCGTTGGAGTCAAGCTCGTTGGATCGCGTTGGATCGAATCGGCTTAGAGACAAGAAGACTTCGGTTTGTGTTTAGTTTAATATGTTTATCTTGTGTAAAGATAGATAGTGTTGATAATGCTCAAGTTCACAACACACAAGTTTTTATTTGTTTGGTTTTTGGTTTAACTGGTTTTTGATTTCATGTCAAAAATATAGATATATATCTTATATGTATTTGGATTCTATCCATATCCAATATGCTTCAAATTTGTTTCAATATCATGTTTTTGTATTTACATGAGTTTTGAAAAAATCGGATTTCCATTTCAAAGTTTGGTTTTTGGAAAATACCGATTTTAGTTTTAAGTCAAATTTCATATCGCAGAAATGTTCAAATAGTTTGTAATATGTGTTGATTTTTGGTCAC
>JAVJIF010025691.1:0-53812 GCA_038442645.1 Agave tequilana | reverse complement strand
AGAAGAAGAAGAAGAAGAAAAAGACTTATTTATGCAAAGATAAGATACCATTAGTTATGGCTCTTGGTTATATATATATATACACATATTGGTCACATGTTTACACTGATTTAGGAGATACAATAGGAAACATTGACTGAGAGAAAGAATAAAAAAATATTGACAGAGAGAAAGAATGAGAAACACATTGTGCCTGAATCCCATGAGTCCCATATGTTCCTATAATCATGGAGAAATTTTAGGATCTAGTTGATTTCATGAGGGGTGTCTTTCACATGGATCACATATTTCACATGAGTCACGTTTGTCATTGATATCTCTAACATCCCCCCGCAAGCGAAGCGGGTTCAAAAGAACCGAGAGCTTGTTCTTCCAGCATAGAAAACCTTAATAAGCTCAAGGCTTAGTAAGGATGTCTGCTAGTTAGTCCTTAGTGCTGACAAATTGAACATCCAGGACTCTATTGGCGATATAGTCCCTCACAAAATGAATGTCGATCTCAACATGTTTGGAGCGGGAGTGACGAATAGGATTGATCGAGAAATATGTTGCATCGATGTTGTCACAGAGAACTATCGGGGGAGATTGCGGAACTCCAAGCTCACGAAGTAATGACTGAAACCAAACAACCTCTGCTGCAGCATTGGCCACGCCCCTATACTCTGCCTCAGTGCTAGATCGTGTCACAGTGTACTACTTCTTCGAGCTCCAAGAAATGAGATTTGTACCAAGAAAGGCACAATAGCCACTGGTAGATTTTCGATCATCGATCGACCCTGCCCAATCTGCATCGGTGTAAGCAATAAGCTGTACAGAAGATGACGAGAGAGAAAAATGTCATGTTGAATGGTAAATTTGAGGTAACAGAGGATCCCTTTTACAGCGCTCCAATGCTCATCGTTGGAGTTTGCATGAACTGAGCGACCTTGTTCACCGAGAAGGTAATATCAGGTCTGATAAATCTTAGGTATTGTAAAGCCCCACAGTACTTTGATAGACAAAGGGGTCAGAGAGAGACTTGCCAACAATCTTGGAGAGCTTACAATAAGTGGCCATAGGTGACCTGACAAGCTTGACATCATCCATTTTGAGTCGGAGAAATAAGTCACGAATGTACTTTTGTGAGAGAGAAATAAACCTTAGGGTACACGGTGACACTCCACGCCAAAGAAATAGTGCAGTGGGCCAAGTTTTTTAATGAGAACTCCCGGTCTAGTTCTTGAATAAGACGATTGATAGCCCGTGAGTCATTGCCTGTGATGATGATGTCGTCCACATAGATAAGAACCAGAAGAAGATCTGTCCCGCCCGTCGGAGGAAGAGAGACGTGTCAGACTTGGAGCCCACAAAGCCCAATGTGACTAGATAACTGCTGAGGCGAGAACCAAGCCCGTGGAGCCTGTTTGAGGCCATAGATACTGCGGTGAAGCTTGCATACATGATTGGATGAGCGGGATTGATGAACCTAAAGGTTGTTCCATGTAGACCGTCTCAGTAAGAAACTCTGCAAAAATGCATTATTCACATCCAACTGTCAAATAGACCATCCCTTAGAGATGGCCAGACTACACGCGGTACGGACAATTGTCGGTTTGATTACCAGACTGAATGTCTCACCATAGTCTAATCCTGGTTGTTGATGAAAACCCTTGGCCACCAGGCGGGCCTTATACTTGTCAACAGAACCATCAGATTTATGCTTTAACTTGAAAACCCATTTGCAACCAACTAGATTCATGGTAGGGTGGTATGGCACAAGGGACCAGGTTTTATTCTTAAGCAAGACATTCATCTCAGTGTCCATTGCCTGACGCTACTTGGTATCTTTAGAAGCTTGCATGAAACATGTGGGTTCGATAGGAGTGGTGGCCAAGTCGGCCATGAGACAGATAGGCATGGGATATCGGGTGCTAGTCAGACCTTTGGTGTTCTATTGTTATTAGGAGGGGAACTGGGAGAGCCTGAGGATGAGAACAATGAGAAGGACTCATCGGCAGGTGCTGGTGGTGGAGAAGTAGTATGTGATGGAGGTGGTAGTGGTGGTGGGGCCCGCATAAGAAGAGGGGACTTGAATAATGAAAGTAACAACGGCGTGGAGATGGGGATCAATGGTGAAGGCGTGGGAGTAGGGGAGAAAGGGAGGGTAAAGGAGAATGAAAAGGAAAGGAAGATTCGTCAAACACAACATCCCAAGAGATGTAAATATGACCAGAAGGGACATGCAAACATTGATAAACTTTATGCGAAGCTGAGTAACCTAAGAAGACACATTGACTGGACCGAAAACTAAACTTATGAGTTTGGTATGAACGCAAATGAGGTAGCAAGCACAACCAAAAATTCGTAAGGAAAGCTAGTCAGTTCTTTATGAAATAATTTCTGGTAGGAGATAGATTATGGAGGACGGGGTGGGCATTCTATTGATGATAAATGAGGCGGTTTGGAAAGCATAAGGCTAGTAATGGAATGGAACATTTGACCGAGCCAGAAGAGTAAGGCCAGTCTCGACAGGTGGCGGTGCTTTCTTTCTGCGGTGCCGTTTTGAGCACTAGTGTCTGAACAGGATAAGCGATGAGCAATACCCTGAGAAGACAAGTAAGGTTTAAATTTGATGAACTCGCCACACCATCAGTTTGGAGTGCTTTAATGGAACACCCAAAAAAATTCTCCACATGAATTTTGAACTCAAGAAAAATGGAGAAAGCATCACTTTTATTTATTAATGGATAAAATCAAACACACTTACTTTAGTGATCTACAAAGCTAATATAATAGCGATGACCACTTACAGCAGACACAGGAACGGATCCCATAAATTGGAGTGAATAAGCTCTAAAGGAGCAGTAGCAATCGTGAAAGATGATGAAAAAGGGAGACGGTGACTTTTTTCTTACTGACAGGGGATGCAGGAGGGGTACCAGCACGGTCGGGAGGAAAGGAAACTGATGCTGAGATAAAACACTGGAGATAACTCTGATTACGACAATCAAACACCGAAAAATACAATACACTTTTCACTTTCGATTTTACATTACCAATCAAACATAGTAAAACTTATTTGCATGTAATTTATAACTGTAAAAGAGTTTATTATTTACGATTTACAGTCACTTACAGTAACCAAACAGAAGCTGAATTCACCCTCCTGAAATTCATCCTTCTGGAGAGCCGTGACTCATCAAACGCACTGTATTTATTTTTATATTTTATATTTTTTTAGGAATCAACCCAAGGCACGCACCCGCAGTTGTTGGTGGACCCCCTGATTTCCGGGTCATATTTGAAGGCATTGTTGTTTCTAATGCTTGGGTCTAACATTCCAACAGTTTTTCTAATTGAGTTTTGGGGGGGCCCACTGTGTCCTCTGCTGACAGCCTTGACTGCTTCCTTCTTTCTTTATTGTTCTCTCTCTTCCCCCTCCTTTTGTTTCAGCTCGCGGTCCAAGGAATACCGTTTCAGCTTCTCTTTACTGAGCAGTGAGAAGGAGAGAAGAAGAGTTCAGATCTCAGAACCGTAAGCAGTGAGATCCCCTTAAGGTAAATCTCGATCCTCATCACACTGCGCTCTCTCTGGTGCGCTGAACTTCTGTGTTTTCTCTTGCTCTGGCCATAGATACTGATCTCTCTCTGTCCTTTTTAGGCTAAAACCGAGATTTTAGGGTTTTTGGGCTAGGTTTCGTTGAATATTGGGTGAATGTGGGTTTATTTGGTGAAAAGATGTTTTCTTGAGAGTTTATTTGATCCATTGCACTTGTGATGCCTCTGCTGACTGGATTGCTTTTGATCTCTGCGAGTTGAAGAGGATTTAGTTGTAGATTAGTGATTTCAAGCTTCTTGGAAGTGATATGTGTTAATTTCAATCGAGTAGAGTCATTTGACTCTGAAAGTGGGCAGAACTTGGATTTCGTAGTGAGTAATATCTTGATTTGTTAATTTTTCCCTGTTGTCTTTATAAGATGCTAAATAATGAGTGTCGACTTGAAATGAAGCTTACTTTGTTTAGAGAAAGATGACAGTTTGAGAAAATGTGATCTTTTGATATTTTTTCCCTGTTGTCATTATAAACTTCAAATTTTGATTTTTAGCTCAGAGTTAATGTTACAATGAAACAGTAAAGAAAAATACTCTGCTTAATGATATCTTCAATCTCTTATCATTTTTCTTGTTTTTTGCATATCACTCAGTCTCTTTTAGCAGGTTTTATGATCTGAAGTTCAAACTGTCAGAGTTGAAGTTTAAACATGTTTTCGTGTTAAAAAAATAATTATTTATCCACAGTGATTAAAAAATAATTATTTATCCACAGTGATTCTACTAGTCATACTTAATATTTCCAGTGACCAATTTTTCGTAAACATGCAGTTATTATCACTATTCAGGCCCTCTTGTGTAGAATTCGTTCCCCTCTTCATTTTGGTGGATATATGTTATTAGTTAGTATACTAGCTCACTTTCACATCAGAACAAGGGTAATATTTATAATGCGAAAAGAGTTCAATACAATATGCATATTTTCCTCTAGAGATGTTCCATTCAGTAATTCACATTCCTGACGTCTTCTAGTGTAGAATTTGGAATTTGGTGCTTTTGCTTCATTGTGGTTGTTTTATTTATACATAATTATTCTTTGATAATTCTTTTACAACACCTATATTTGAGCTCTTCAATACGTGGCGATTGTCATAAAGAATGGGAATGGCCATCTATATTCCCTCAAAAGAAAAAAAAGGAACAAGAAAAAAGAAAGAAAGAGAAAATGGCCACCTTTGCATTTATGAGCATACATCATGTCACAAAATGATTATTTTTTATTTGTTTCGAGGTTAAACACATAGTTTGAGTTTTTTCTAAGAGATTCCTTTTGTCTTTGATAACTTACAGGAGTTGGGGGCACATGGTAGTTGGTGTAGGGTACCCATCCGAACAATTGATTGTTTTGTGTTCTTGATTGTTTATTGTTAGTATATCAACTCTGTTAGGATTTTGTCTTTTTTCAAGAGGAGATGATGATCCAAGAAAATTCAATTGAGTTGGAGAAGACGATGGCTTGAAGCAGAACAAGCAAATCAGGGGAAACAATTTTTTTCAGGCGATTGTGAGTTTTCTTATTCTGGTAGGATACGAATTGAATTAAATTCTTATTCGATGAAGGATTGTTTCTAAAGATTAAAGGTCTAGAATCTTTCTAGATCAAGGAGATCAATTCCTAAAAGGATTGATCAAGATTCTTCAACCATCCAAAGCCAAGATTATCTCATAGCATGGTTTAAAGTCGCGGTTTCGGCTGCCGACTCGGCGAGCACTGAGACGGATCGGTCTCGGTGACTCGGATCGGGTATCTGGCGATACACGCAAAATGCTACATGGAGAGCTAAATTTTTTTTTAAAAAATCACGACAAATCGTTAAAACATGTAGACATCAAAATTCATATGGCACATGTCCAAAACAATTTTATTTTGAGAGGGTAATTGGGGAAATATAATGATTTGGGGTAAATTTAAAAATATGGAAGATTTGAGGAGTAAATATGAGAAAAACAAAAAAATTAGAGCTCTTTGGCTCTCTCTCCCTCACCCCATCTATCTCTCTCCCTCTCTCCCTCACCCGATCTCTCTCCTCTCTCTCCTACTCTCCTTTGATCTCTCTCTGTGGCTTTCTTTCCATCTCCCCTCTCTCCCCCCTCGCCCCTCCCTCACCCTCTCCCTCACCATCATCTCTCCTTCTCTGTCCTGATCTCTCTCTGTCGACTGAGAGAGAGAGAGATCAGGACGAGGAGGGGGAGAGATAGAGGAGGTGAAGGAGGAAGGCAGGTGGCGATGGAGGCAGACGGCGGCAAGCAGGCGACGGGTGACGACCAGGGGAGTGGTGACGGCAGGCAGATAAGTCACTTTTTTAAACCCGACTCGATCGAGAATCGGATCGACTCGATCGACTCGGCCGAGTCAGACCGATTCGGCCGAGTCGATCGAGTCGACTCCGATCCTCTGCTGAGCCGGCCTCTCTGACTGAACTCACGACTCGTGTATTAGACTCGTCTCGGCGCTGGCTGAGACGGATACGACTCGGCTGAGTCATATCTGACTCGACTGAGTCGTTGAACCATGTCTCATAGTCCAAATAGGAGTTGTATTATAAAATCTTATAAATAAAGGTTGTAACCAAGCATTGTAATTGCCTCGATCAAGCTGATCTCAAGAGAAAAAGGTGGAGAACACCAAGGAGATCAGAAGGAAGTCTAGTAAGGAGAGGAGCAAGGTGAAGGTGCATAGAGATAAGGTAATACTCTTGTAATCTAAGTCTAGATTGAGGAAGGTGAATACTCTTGTTGAATCAAGAGGAAAATTAGATCTCTTTGTATCAAGTTATTAATAAAGCTCTCTCAAGTTCTCTCCCCGTGGACGTAGGTCAAGTTTGGGCCGAACCACGTTAAATCTTCATGTGCTCTCTTTTTTACTCCTTTGTATAGGTATTGCTAGTTTGCATTATATTAGTTTTCTTTTGCAAGTACTGATCATATTGCTAAGTTCCGCAAACGTCAATCCTGAAAATAACAATTGGTATCATAGAATATCAATTTTTATCACAACAATTGATATCAGAGTTAAAGGTTGACGAAGGGCGATATGTCGAAGATAGGAAGTTATACGACAAAGTTCGAGGTCGAGAAGCTCAATGACAAAGGAAATTTCGGCTTATGGCAAAAGAGGGTGAAGGTGTTGATGGTGCAACATGGTCTTCACAAGACCTTGCAGGGTAAGTCAGCAAAACCTGCAGGTACGTCAAACGAGGATTGGGAGGAGTTGGATCTAAAAGCAGCAAGCACGATCCAACTATGTCTCGCAGATGAGGTGATGTACAACTTGATGGATGAAGAAACGGCTACAGGATTGTGGTCATGGTTAGAAACGTACATGATGAGAATCCTTTCCAAGAAGCTGTATCTCAAGAAACAACTATATGAGCTACGCATGAACGAAGGGACAACGATGTTGGAGCATCTAAGCTTCTTCAACAAGATCATCAGCGAGCTTCTAGCTGTTGATGTCAAGATCGATGAGGAGAATAAGGCATTGATACTTCTCAGTTCTCTTCCAGAGTCATATGATCACATCGTCATCACCATGCTCTATGGTAAGAAAACTCTCATCTTGGAGGTCACATCAACTCTCTTATCTAATGAGATTAGGAAAATGCCAAATCAAGAGGAGCAGACAGGATCGGGTTTGGTGGTCACGGGAAGGAAAGAAAGAGGAGAAAAGAAAGGTCCGGGCTCATCAAAGGCGTGTCACTTTTATCACAGTGAAGGTCATTGGAAGAATGACTGCAAGCATCGACAAGTGTGGTTGAAGAAGAGGCAAGCTGCGGAGGCAGGTGTAGCATTGAGCGGTTTAGAGGAAACAAAAGTATTAATGGCTTCCAACGAAGATAACACTTTTCAAGGTAAAGGCTGGATATTTGATTCAGGTAGTACAATTCATATATGTTCCCAAAAGGAGCTGTTTTACTCCTTAGTTGCAAAGGAGGAAGAGATTGTCAAGATGGTGGATGGCTTGGCTTGCGAGGTCAGTGGCACTGAGACAGTCAAGGTTACAAAAAGAGATGGGACGGTGCGTGCTCTGGAGGCGGTCCGGTATGTCCCAGAATTACGCTACAATCTAATATCCATAGGGTGCTCGACGAAGAAGAATGCCAGATCCAAGTGCAACAAGGCGTCGTCACAGTTAGCTAAGAAGACGGTAATCCTGGAAGGAGAAGTGTGGAGGGTTATGCAAGCTGAAGGAAGGAAACACATTTCGAGGTGGAGTTTCAAGGATAAGTTTGGAAGGGAGTTCAGCATGAGGTGGAGCTTCAAGGAAGACTGTAACGGGAAGTGAACCGGATCAAAGTGTTGCGAGAAAGAGAAATGTGCATTCAGGCAAGGCCCGGGATGGCCCAAGCCATGACGGTAAATCAGCCAAAGGCCCCGGGGAGAGGGGGCAAGAATTAAAGGCTTCACGGCACGGTTACAAACAAGGAAAGAATTAAGGTATTAATTCGAAATCTCAAGTTGTTTCACTAAAGGGCTTGAAAAGCAAGTCAAGGTGGAGATTGTTAGGATTTTGTCTTGTTTTTAAGAGGAGATGATGGTCCAAGAAAATCAAATTGAGTTAGAGAAGATGATGGCTTGAAGTAGAAGAAGCAAATCAAGGTGAAGCAGTTTCCTTTTCAGGCGATTGCGAGTTTTCTTATTCTGGTAAGATACGAATTAGATTAAATTCCTATTCAGTGAAGATTTGTTTCTAAAGATTAAAGGGTCTAGAATCCTTCTAGATCAAGGAGATCAATTTCTAAAAGAATTAATCAAGATTTTTCAACCATTCAAAGGCAAAGATCATCTCATAGTCCAAATAGGAGTTGTATTATAAAATCCTATAAATAAAAGTTGTAACCAAGCATTGTAATTGCCTCGATCAAGCTGATCTCAACGAGAAAAAGATGGAGAACACCAAGGAGATCAGAAGAAAGCCAAGCAAGGAGAGGAGCAAGTGAATATGCATAGAGATAAGGTAATACTCTTGTAATCTAAGTCTAGATTAAGGAGGAAGATGAATACTCTTGTTGAATCGAGAGGAAGGTTAGATCTCTTTGTACCAAGTTATTAATAAAGCTCTTTCAAGTTCTCTCCCCGTGGACGTAGGTCAAGTTTGAGCCGAATCGCGTTAAATCCTCGTGTGCTTTCTTTTTCACTCATTTGTCTAGGTGTTGCTAGTTTGCTTTACAGTAGTTTTCTTTTGCAAGTACTAATCATATTGCCAAGTTCCGCAAACGTCAATCTTGGGAATAACAATTGGTATCGTGGAATATTAATTTTTGTCACAACAAACTTGGCTACCGTTTTTTTTTGAATTGGATAATTAAATTGAAATTTGTGAGAATTGTGTGGCCATCAGATGTATATAATTTTGTTCCAAGTTTTCAATATGGGAATAACAACTACTCAAAAAATGTAGAATGTTGACTGTTTTGTGTGCTTTTGTTTTTTTTGGTTTTTGTATTCACTTTGTATAGTCACCTAACTAGTCAGAATTCATAAATTGTCCTCTTTCTATTGCAGGTTGCTTTGAGCTCTAAATGGCAGTCACGGAAACAAAGGATTTACCGACTAATAAAACTACTTGTGGTTCTTTACTACAGCAATTGCAGGTAATGCAGTTCACTTTATGCTTGCATATCATGATCAGAAGTGATCAGTTAGATTTAAAAGATGACATTATATTTCAGGTAATATGGGATGAGGTTGGTGAGAGTGATGAGGAGCGTGATAAAATGCTACTTCAACTAGAGCAGGAATGCCTGGATGTTTACAGGAGGAAAGTAGATCAGGCTTCAAAGTCAAGAGCGCAACTTCTCCAGGCTCTGGCTGATTCCAGGGCTGAGCTTGCAGGACTCCTTTCTGCTTTAGGAGAAAAGACCTATATCAGTGTAGTGAGAAAACATCTACTTGTATAACCTTTTAATTTAAGCAAAAATTGTTTTTCAGAGACTTAGATTTTGACACTACTGCAAATAAGGCCAACATTTAGGATATTGAGAAAAGACACTAACTAATCATACTGTGGCGCCACGTCTCATCTTCCTATATCATGGCATAATGTAATGTAAGGCAACAAGACATCTCTTTAAATTGATTACAACAGTCAGAATACTTCTAGAGAGAGTTTAAAATAAACCTTTAACTTTTAAGTTTGTCCGTTACGGAGTGAATTCAGTATAGTACCCTAGTTATAACTGTATTCTTTATTAAGCATTCATGTATTTTTTTTTTAGCCTACCCCAAAATTTGGGCCAAAAAGTTTTTTTTTTTTTCCTTCTGACTTCTTGTTGTTTTTGGTCCATGCTTAGATTTTTGCAAGTCTATTATTTTGCAGGCTTTGTTACAATGCGATACTATATTTATGTCATGTCTTTTACAACAAATTAGATATATAGTTGAACAAAAGTCACAGTAACATAGTTGTTTACATATGCATTTATGAGATATATTGCCTTTAGGACTTACAAATGCAGTATTTCATATTTCTTTCTTCTCAGATGCCCTTGAATGTTCCATCCTCCCTTTGCTATTTACCGACATGACCCTAAGCACCACTGCACCGATCCACCCACCAGATGTATGATTACGTACAGGTGTATGCTCTATGATATATGCCTTTTCTAGAATTTGTTTGTATGCAAAAACATGGTTTAAAATCTGAGTACCACTGTGTGCCAGCGAATGATTTTTGGTATCAATGTTGTCAATATCGGCAATATTGACAATATTGCCCAATATCGATAGATAGCGAATGAATCTTAGTATCAATCTTGTCAATATCGGCAGTACTGACAATATTGCCCAAGGTCGACGGATATTATAGGGTTACCATCGTATCAGGTACCTCAAAACCAAAAACCCGAGATATGATATTGTTGATCTAATCGACCAATATTTGAAATCATATGATGAAACTATTTGGCATATTCTTTTAATTTCTTAAGTTCACTTGGTTATATTCATAGTCAATTCATTGTAAAAATTTTCAGTAACTAGTGAAAGACACTTTATAAATAAAAAAGAAAAAGTGTGGCCATTTTCCAGTCTACATAATCACAGAGGAAGATAGGTCCCTTATCCTATCCAGTTACTATACATTGATCATATTCTTTCTGAAGGAATAGGTGATAAGTATATTGTAACCAGTAAAAAAGGCCAGTATTCACTCTTAAATTACACATGAAGACAGGTCCCTGTACCTTTTCCCATTACTTCTATTTGATAGCATGCTCGTGAAGGATCTATATCATGTGTATAGCTTGGTTAGTGATGAAGCATGCAACTGCTTTGGGAAAAAGTTGATATCACTAAATCTGCAGTGCAGTGTAATTGACTCATAATTGCTCCTTGATTTTTCTCAGCCAGAAAAGTCAACTGGCACAATTAAGGAGCAACTAGCAGCTATATCACCAGTTTTGGAACAGTTACGCGAGCAAAAAGAGGAAAGGATTAAGGAATTTGTTGACGTACAGTCACAAATTCAGAAAATATGTGGTGAAATTGCTGGTAGTGAAAGATATGGGGAGCATGCAGTAAAACCAACTGTTGATGAGAGTGATTTGTCACTTAAGAAGTTCGATGAGTTCCACTCCCAACTTCAAGAACTTCAAAAAGAAAAGGTAAATTTTATGGAAATTGATAATTTTGACATTTTGTTGACATCATAAATATGTTCTGATAAATGCGATGTTTTTTTTGCAGAGTGATAGGCTGCACAAAGTTCTTGACTTTGTAAGCACAGTTCATGAGCTTTGTGCTGTCTTAGGGATGGATTTCTTTGGTACCATAACTGAAGTTCATCCTACGTTAGACGACTCAGTTGGTGTGCAATCCAAGAGCATTAGCGATGATACTTTGTCCAAACTTGCACAAACAGTTGAAGCACTTGAAGAAGACAAAAAGATGAGATTACAGAAGGTAAAATTTATTCATGCACTTCAATCTTACAACTTTGTTTTACTTTTGCCATTTATTTGGAATGTAGTTTTTTTTGTTTCTCCCATCTTGATGTTATAGATCAATTCATCAGTATGTTCGGTAGTGAATGAATGCCTACAGATACATACCAGTTTAGCATTATTATCGAAACCAACTGATGGAGGATTTCTCACGTGACTCATATAGAAACTTTGTCCGTCCGTCCGTCTTCATCCGTGCGCGCGAGAGAGAGGGAGAGAGCTGCGTCGACCCTGTCCTTCTTCTCCCCCCTCCTCCTGACCGATCGGTTGGTTTCCCACCGACATTGGCGATATACTGTTCTATATTCACCAACATTAATATAAAAGGAATCTAATATTGACATAATTTTTTATTGCCATTAGTCCTTAGTGAGGAAGTGTCCTTCATAGGCAACTTTTCCGTATTCCAACTTACATGTTAGATAGGGGTGGGTGTTGTGCTTCTTGCTTCCTAATAATTTATGGACTGGGTGTGTGGATAAGGATTTACTTTTATAGTTTGAGCTTTTTTTTTTTGTGTCTGCTATCATTCTGTGATTATCGCTCCATCTTCTTGGTCTAGATTTTGGACTGATATCACTATTGTTATCCCTAAGAAACAACAATAGGGGGGGGGGGATGTCTTCTTGTTATAAATAGTTGGAATACAGAAAGAATTAATTAGTCCGATCCTTGTTAAAACAATGTTTGACTCGATCACTTGAGATCACACTGAAATAAGTTTCATCCTTTCAACATAGCCACACAATAAGATGACTAGAAAAAGAAAATGTCTTTCACCAAGCAAATCATTTCCTTGAAACTGAAAATTATGAAATAGAATATCTTCTTTCCAATATTTGGATAATGTGACCATTTCCCCCACCTGTGAATCTGCCGGGTCAAGTAATTTGATGGAGCATGACCAAGTATTGATTCATTGCTAATGGGAGCATCAAATTCTTTAATTGTTTTTGGAGAAAGGAAGGGAGGGCATATGTTACATGGTCATCCTTTTACTATGCTTTCTCAAGCTTACTGTAATCATGATAAATTAAAAACTTAAAAGAGTCAACAATGAGAGGGTCAATTCTGTAAGGTGGGAGAATAAATGGGAACCAAACTGATGGAGCCCCTGCTCACCTTCAAGTAGTAATTTCACCCCTAGTTGCACAAGGTTGTCCTGGCTGTTTACTTCTTTTGAGATTCTGCAGATTGTTACCACGATGCATATCCACTTCAGTTCATATATTTTACTTAAGCGCCAGACTGTAAAAAAATAAAAATGCAGTACACTTTTGTACATGGAAAAGCACTTTACTATTTTTCTCCAAACTATTGCAATAAATCTTTTGCTTTTAACTCTTTCACAGCTTCAAGAATTAGCTGCTCAGCTGTGTGATCTTTGGAATCTTATGGATACACCTGACGAGGAAAGGAGTTTGTTTGATCACGTTACCTGTAATATTTCTGCTACAGTAGGCGAGGTCACTGTTCCTGGTGCTCTTGCCCTAGATCTGATTGAACAGGTAATGACTTTTGACAGCATCAATATTTCTTTATAGCAGTGCAATTGAGTTTCACTAGTCAGCTGAACCCTTCATTTTCTATACCATATAGGCTGAAGTGGAAGTTGAAAGGCTAGATGAGCTAAAGGCCAGTAAAATGAAGGAAATAGCTTTGAAGAAACAGAGTGAACTTGAAGAGATATATGCCCGTGTCCACATAGATATAGATTCTGTTGCTGCCCAGGAGAAAATAATGGCCCTTGTTGACTCAGGAAATGTTGAACCTTCAGAATTACTAGCTAACCTGGATAATCAGATAGTAAAAGCCAAAGAAGAGGCACTAAGCAGAAAGGACATATTGGAGAAGGTCGACAAATGGATGTCAGCATGCGAAGAAGAGAGCTGGCTGGAAGACTACAATCGGGTAAACTATTCTTCCTCCTCATTTTAACACTGAAATACAGGTCTATTGGAACCTTCAGATTATATATGCTCCAAATATCCTTTGCTGCTAACGCTCACAATTTGCCCAAACCAGGCCCAAGTCTGGCTCAGCCTTGGTCCAGCCTTTGAGGGTATGGGGCTTAGCTTTAAATCTGAGGGGGCCATACTTGGGGTAAACTTGTTCAGGTCATAGTTTACAGTACCATATTTCAAGCTCAGCACGCCTAACCATATTCATCTTTTAGTGAAAATGAAAGAAATATATGGATGACACAAGATAAGAAATATATTATTCATCCTTACCTAAGATCACGAATCGTATTATAATGGCATGTTAATGTTAAAATTTTATAAATTACTCTTAGCATTCATTTTCTGTATTTAGAAAAAGTTGTCTGGGCCTAGTTATAGTTGATAAACTCGGGTCTACGACTTGGGGATTGATCACAAAGTGGCTGGACTGAGCATATGTATTTACATAGGCCAGACCTACCCTATGTTCCTCGTGAGCCCGCCTCCCCTAGTCTGCTCTGGCATTGTGTTTTGCATACATCAAACCTCTCATGTCTCTGCTGCTTTTTCAGGATGACAACAGGTACAACTCAAGCAGGGGTGCACATTTAAATCTCAAGCGTGCAGAAAAAGCTCGTATTTTGGTTAATAAATTCCAGGTACTTTTATATCTCCATCAAAAGATTCCCTTTACCTCCCTTATCTAAATAAAATCTGGTTAGAACTTCACTGTTTTGCAAAACATGAATGTCTGCATTATTAGATATAAAATATCAGAAAGAAATCAACTCCACTTTGGTTTGTTGTACGGCGGAAATCAATCACTTGGGATTAAACCTGTATACAAGAAAATTCCATAGTGGGACAAATGTGATGGAGCAGTATATGCAAGCAGATCTGATGTAACTGTGAGTGCATTAATGCACATAGTTAAAATGCATGATAGCTTTTTAAAGAATTTTACATGGCAATCTTCGTTCCTTTTTCCTTATTCAAAATGTACACATTATACATCATGTGCCCAACTTACTAATCCCACTTGTTTCTAAATGCTTGTCCCTGTCCCTTAGCTCTTGTTGATACTTTGGTGGCGAAGACTCGGGCATGGGAAGAAGACCGGGGCTTATCCTTCACATATGATGGTGTTCCTCTTTTAGCAATGCTTGATGAATATGCTATGCTCAGGCATGAGAGAGAGGAAGAGAAGCAAAGGATGCGGGTAATTACAAAACCTCTCCCCCCACATAAATTTACATCATTAACTCTAATTGTCTGATTAAATGCAAGAAGTTACATTCTCAAAGGTGGCATCCTGGGCATGCATGAGCTATAGACTTTTTACAATTACTCCTACAAATCATCCTTGTAGTTTTTCCTCTTTCCCATTTTACTTTCCCTTCAATGTTCTATGTGGTGTGATTCACTTTATTCTTATTCAGGACCAGAAGAAGTTCCAGGTGCAAATAAGCACCGAACAAGACACTGCATTTGGCTCAACGCCTAGCCCAAACAGACCACTTGGTCCAAAGAAGGTGGTTGGCCCCCGGACAAATGGAGCTGCACCAAATGGCACCCCAACCGGAGGCTGTCCCTTAACAGCAATGGCTCTCGATCCATGGGGAAGGACGGCAAGAGAGAGAACCGGCCTACAGCCCCTGTGAACTTTGTGGCCATTTCAAAAGAGGATGCTGCTTCCCACGTTTCTGCCACGGACTCCTCCCCTGTTTCACCATGACATCCATCTTGATTGCGCGGTCTAGCTAGAATTTGCCTGATTATATATTACTGTTCAAGTTTGTGTATTAGGTTCTGAACCTTGAGATGAGTTATGTAGAGGACGCTGCACCCCTTAACCAAGTTGTGTGTTATTTAATTTCATGTAAGGAAGCTCTTATTCGTTATATAGGGTGTTTGTATTTTTTTTTTAAAACTGCTGTTTTTGGTTCTTGATTCTTGATTCTTTGAGCTTGCTTAACACAGCTTGAATGAGTGTTACTGTCACTGGCTCTGAGTCTGAGCTTTATGAAGGTATTGAGATGACTGTAGCATCAGGAACTGATATTTCTTACTCTGGTGTCATGTGTATTTCTTCTTTCTTGCTCGAGCATTGCACAGTAAGTTGCATGATAAAAACTGAACAGAAATTATCTGTCTGTGCGCTGAAAACTCCCCTCTGAATCCCTCTTTGAAGAGATTGCGCTTATTCATAACTCATGAGAGATGCTAAAGGCCTCTGAGGCCTGGTCGCGTCAAGTGCAATGACAAATACTTTAAAATGATATAACCAGGTTTGAATTCTTTAAGGACAAAAAATTCTATATTTTATGATTCAGAAAGGGTTTGTGTCGATTGACAAATTAGTTGCAAAGATGGGAGGGAGATTTTATTGTTGAAAGGATGGGGAGAGCTTTTATTGTCATTACCCCCCCCTTTTTTTTTTAACGCACCTCTCCTTGTAACCAAACATCTGTATCTAAATTTTTTTTTCTCACCTTTTTTTACACACCTGTCTTTGTAACAAAATATCTGTATCTAAATTTTTTTCTCCCCCTTTAATGTGAGACTCATTTTGCCATAAAGGTATCAAGTGGGCCGGGCCGGCAACCCACACGGGCACGACTAGCTTGGGCTCATGCCCGACCCGGTACGGCTCTGGGTCCGGCCCACGGCTCGGGCACAGGCGTTGGTACGGCACGCCCGGCCCACCTGGCCCGCCTGTCCTTAACGGCTCTTTTGGGCAATTGAAATGCGGCCCGACCCGAGCTGCATCTTGAGGAGGGGGTTTCCAAACTTTTTTTTAGGCAAAAACCCCCAACAGCTCTTTTGGCCGTTTGGGGGGGGGGTGTATTTGGAATTTTTTTTTTTTAAATAACCCCCAGCCGGTAGAATGGGCTTATGGAGATTTTTTTTGTAAAAATTGTAAAAAATACTCATTTTCTCCTCTATAAATACTCCATCTACCGTACTCTATTTCATCACAAGAAAAATCTCTAAAATTCTCTAAAATTCTCAACTATAAGGCTACAATCTCTCAAGCTCTCTCTCAAGCTCTATAAGCTTTCTCTTTACAAGCTCTCTACAAGCTCTACATTTGAGAATGCTAGCGAAAATACAGTTGCAATTTGTTTTTGAAAAATTTATTTAAAACTTGTTTGGAATGGAAAAAAATTTCATATTTGATGCGTTTGTCATATTATTAACTTGTGTGTACAAGATGATTTGAAATTAATTAATAATTATATTCAAAAAATAAAGAGATACTATTATATTTATTAAAAGTAGCGACCCAAGAAGACAAACCTACAGAAAAATTTGTTCGGACTTAGGCCTACAGGCTAAAAATTTACCACAAGATGTAATAACTCTTTGGAACTCAACATATAATATGTTGATTAAAAGGATTCCTTATAAGCATGCAATAAATAGATTCATTTCTGTAAAGTTGTCTAACTATTTTATTTCCGATGGGGGATAAGAACTTTGTGAATGAATTTGTGAATTTTTGAAAAGATTTGAAAGAGTAAAAAAATTATGTTGTGGCATTTATTATCCAACAATTAGTTTAATATTTTATGAGTTAACTGAAATAACTGAGATATTTTCTCAGTTCAGAAATAATGATTTGATTCCAGATATTATTGCTCTCATGGGGAAATTTTTTAATAAATACTTTAAAGAATTTTCTTTTATTTTTATTTTGCTGCTATTATGGATCCTAAGATTAAATTCCATGGATGTAAATTTTTACTTGAAAATTTTTATAAAAGAATGGAATAGATGATAGTTTTGCCTTAATATGGGCAGATATTGATGCTTCTATAAAAAACTTGTGTAACCCCCCGACCCTAGATGTACGTATCACAGTATCAGTACTCAATATGGCGTACAAACTTGATTTGACCTTCCTGGTAGTCAGATTGAACCAATTTTAGTTTCAGATATTATTTTCTAATATTTCAGAGTTTTCAATTTTTTGAATTTTTCTGAATTATTTTGAAAAATCTCTGAATTCGGTGTCGACCGATATCGATAATCGGCTCTACGATTTTAATTCATAAACGGAGTTGATTTCTAGAATCTTCTTCCATATTATTCTTTAAAATTATATTTTCTATTTTAGCGTATTTTTAAATATTTTTCTAAATTTATCAAAATTCTGGCTAAACCGGTGCGCCCAGGATCGGTGATGCATCACAGGATTTTTAATTTGCAAACCGGATAAAATTTTTAGAATTTGATTTCACATTTCTCCTTCATGTAATATTCTCTATTTACACAATTTTTGGGAACCGTTCGGAACTAGTCGAAATTTTATCCAATAAAATAATATTAATTAAATACTATTAAATTCCATGTTTCTATTTTCTTCTTTTCCAAGTTTTCCCATTGCCTCTCTCTAATCGACTTCCCTTTTCTTAATCCCTCTTTCCCTCACTATGTCACCCTCTACTCTCTCTCTCTCTCTCATCACACCTTCTATCCCTTACCCTTCTCCCTCTCTTGGACCCATGCCCAACCGGACAGCCAGGCTTGACCGCCGGCGAGGCTCAGCCGTCGGTAAGGCCTAGCCGTCGTCAGTTGCGGTTTCCCTTGCCTCTCTCCCTTTTTCTTCTCTCTCTATTTTTTCCCTCCTGTGTTCTTCTTCTTCTTCTTCTATTTATTTCTCTCCCTCTCTCTCCTCAATCCTCTCTCTCTCCTCTACCCGACGCCAGCGACCGGCCTGACCGTCACTGTCGGCCATCGCCCCGCCGTGTCGCTGCGCACGGCGGCGGCCGCTGCCCCTTTCCCTCGCTCTTGTTCTCTCTTTCTCTCTATTGGGTTTAAACCCAATAACTCATAAAACCGATTAATCCAAACCCATTAACCCTTTACCCTATAACCAGTCACTACCCATTAGCCCGCCAAACCCGCATTCAAAACCATGTAAGGTAAAAGTTCATAAAAACTCTTGATACATTATAATATTACATTTTAACCTATTTATTACACATTTAACCTATTCTTATTATTTAGTGTTCGACCGATTTCGGGAACATCCAGACTCTGAATTGGACGATTTTGGAGCCATTACAATCGTATAAAAATAAACTACATCTCTGTAATAGCTATGTGAGTATTTTTATTTTAAAAATTATAAATCCTCAGGTTTAATTAAATTGATTGATTATTTTATTTACTAAATCGTGATAATCGATATATCACTGTAAATGTTATTTAATAAATTGTGATTATCGAAAATTATCATAATTAAAATATACTTGATTATTCTTCAAATATAATTGAAAAAATAATTATCTAATTTGTTTTTTATTTCTATAAATGTAGATGAATTATCTAAATATTAGGATTAATAAGTTAATAATTTAAATAAGTAAATTAATTAATAAATGAATAAGTAAAATAGATAATTATATATATGATAATTTTGTGATATTGACCATCTTAATAATATTATAATTGTTATTACAAATATGAATATCAGACACCCGATTATCTCAGTGATATTACTCTGGTATGGCTAATGTTACCTGACTCACACTGGATATGATTATTTATATATTTTGACAATCACTTTACGTAGATTACATTTATTTGCATATTTATGTACACCTGTTACAGGGATACTCAGTTATACTGGATACTGTTATTCATGTACTTATAGCATCGTAACATAGACATACTAGCACACCAGATACAGTCATTTCATGTACATATATCTTGTCACATAAATACCGTTACATATGACACTATTATTTCATGTACTACGATACACAGATACGCTACTCCACTGGAGACTGTTATTTCATATAGTCGTATCATCGCTATATGAATATTCTGTACACAGTTATTTTATGTTCTTATATCATTGTTACATAGATTCACCGATATACATGCAATTATTGTCTCTGTATTCTTGTTGCATGGATCATTGTTTATATTACATGAATTATTGTTACGTGGATATTCTTGTATTCCCGTTACATGATTGTTTCCTTTTACTGATACTGATATTCTTTTTACTAGACATGTGAGCTGTTGATATGCGATGTGTGGAACTAAGTGCCACGTGGATCCAAGCCACGGGGGCCATCTCTAAAATCTGACATCTCTTGTTTTCCATTTCCCGTTATCTTATTTCATGCTATAAATAGATCTCATATTATGTTATCGTGTTATATGTACCATACACTGTACTTGTTCTTGATACACTGTATAGTTTAAATATAATAAATATAACTTGGAGATGAGGAAGACTTTACGGTTTATTAGATCTAATCGGGTGGATGTACTGGATCCATATTTATCCCACTGCAGGGGATGGTAGTGCTGGCTACCGATTGTATATAGCTCCGTGAGCTCCCGTTTCCTACTTCCTCTTAGCGGAGGGCCCTCGTCTCAGCAACCAGGGGACTGTTTAAGACCGTTATTTCGGGTATGCACGGGATACACTCACCTGATAAGAGCTTCTTGACCATTAGGTTTTTAATTTACATAATAAACAATATAAACAATAATGACGACATGAACGCTTGTTATTTGGTCACTCTCTCATTCGGATCATGGTACCCGTATGTCATGTTTGGATGAGTTCGACTAGAGTGCGGGCTCCGGTATGTACTGCCACTAGTATGGGACACTGGAAGAGATTGATCAAATACCAGGTGGTATTGATTGTTATTATTGTATAAATAACATGACTTGTCATATATATATATTACTGTTCAGTTGTACTTGTTACATTCCTGATACTTTATCCACTATCATGTCACCGTATATATTGTTACACTTTCTAATACTTATTACACTTCATGTGGTGACACACTATTCATGTACATGTCTACTCTGCATTCCATATGTTCTGTTTCATGTTAATACTGTCACTGTATATCATAACATTATAGTATGATTATTCTGCATACTTTATATCTACATATTCATATTCATCATGACACCATCATGCCACTATTATTATTATTAAATTAAATAAAAAATATAAAGTAATTAAAACTTGCTACATGTTACTTATACACTGCTATAATTAGGGACACTTAATACTGTATCATATAAGGCATATTAAGAAAATATATGAATGTCATAACTCTATTGACTGTAGTAACATAATCCTCCAAAGTGACTTACCTATTATTGTGGGTAGCATAGCCTGAAAATATAAACTGATAGTAATGATATAAAATTGAATATTATTGTGATAATGACACTGCTATAACATGCTAGAGATTGATGATGATAAAATATGACACTTGTATATTTTTCCTGATTGTTACTATCATTATATTGTATCACCAGTATGTAAATGTATGTATTATCTATTAATATTGTATTTGCATTATTATAGTATATATATGTTACTGCTTTCTTCATTTTATCACTCGCTAAATCGCTTTTTAAAGACCATGGGTTTGCGTGCCTAGGTTGGAGATTCGAGATATCATAGTATCAGATATTTTACGGAGCACGCATAGGAGTCTCGTCACCTATACTATTCATAGGTATCTTTATTATTCAGTCTTTATTTTCTTATTTATCTCAGTTTTCATATCTATCATGATCACTGACCCCTTTTGCAGTAATTTTGTACTTGTTTATGTTGAAATTATTGTGTATATTATATTTATTCCCTGTACTGAGGCTTAGCGTATATACGTGGAGGTATTTTTGCTCTGTGTATATACATCGCCATAGTATTTCCATATCGGCGGGAACAGGGCGTTACAACTTGTATGATTCTTTTGAAACTACCTATGAAAATAAACATATTTCTTCTTTATCTCAAACTTCTTCTTCACTTAGGAGTAGAAGTTCATTATTTTCAGGTCTTTTATCAGCATCTAAAAAAATTTAGAACCTCTTACACTTTAAATGAGCTTCATTATTATATCCAACGTGTTGCAACTCTTAAAATCGATTCAGACTCAGGATTTGATAATTTTAATATTTTGGCATGGTGGAAATCACAGCTATCTATTTATATTGTACTTTCAATATGACACGTGATTTACTAACTTCTCCGACATCTACTGTAGCATGGTGTCTGCTTTTAGTATAGGTGTATAAGTCATCGAGTGCTGACTGATACGAGAAATTATCTGGTGTCGGATGCAATCGAGATGACAATATGCGAGAAGGATTGGCTGAAGCAGAAAAGAGAAGTCAAAATAAAATAATTGATAATTTCATTGAAGAGTCCCCAGAAGATGAATAAAGACTTTTTAATATTTTTATTTATGAATGGTTAAATGTTTGAAGAATTATAATTTTTTATTTATGATTGATAAATTTAAAAAAAATATTTATACTTCAATTGCATTTGTATCAATTTATATATTTTATTAGGATATTAATTAAAAAAATTATATTTTCATTTCACAACTTGTAATTTTATTTGTCAACTTTTTCACTAAGGATTTTTTGAGATTTTTTAGAATTTTTTAAAAATTTTATTTGTCAATTTAAGAAATTTTTTTGAGATTTTTTTAGGTTTTCTAGAACATTTTAGATTTTTTATTTTTTTTAAATGAAAGACCGGTCCGACCTGGGTACGGGTCAGCTGGGTCGTGGGCCGAACCTGAGTTCCTTAAAGGGAACCCGGCTAGGCCGGGCTGTCGCTTTTTGGCCAGGCGGGGCGAGCTCGGCTTGGCCCGCTCGTTGGCCCGTCGTGCCCGGGCCGTGCTGGGTCCGGCCCAGTTGACATCCCTATTTTGCCACATGAAAATTTTTAACCTATTTTCCTCTTGACGTGACACCATGTCACGTTTCTTTGTTTCCTTTCGGCCACAAAACGATGTAATACCATACTAGATTACTAGACATGTTGAATGTACATGTATAGCTGTGAGCCAACTATTTCTTTTTAACATGAGATTGGAGTGGAAATGCTAGATAAGAATGAGAATTTTAAATTCTAATAAACTTCTATTACCATATTGGTGCTTTTCCCCCTAATCAAAGCTGATAATTTGATACGGCTATCTATTGTCAACTACTTCCACATACGAATGTAAGATGTGATCTTATTTGCTACCCTAAAGCCTCAGATTATGATGATATGTATTACATATAGGGTCTATTTGGTTGTCGTAACTGGCCGTAATTCGTAGTTGTAATTGGTAAAGTCTTTTACAATTGTAAATGAGTTACATGTATGTAAATTTTACGGTGTTGGTTGGTAATATAAAATTGTAAAGTGGGAAAGTATATTGTACTTTACGGTGTTTGGTTGTCGTAATGTATAAGTCGTAAGTGAAAAAGTTGACCACAAAATTAACTATTTGATGATTTTAAAAGTTTTAATAATGCAAATAAATATTAAAAAAGTTAAATATTAAAAATTTTAATATTAATATAAAAAATAATACAAATTTGTATGACCACAAAGTTAACTGTAACTGGGCTGTAAGTGAGTGATAACTGGATTGCAAGTGAGTGTTAATTGAGTTACGTAAGTCTTTTACGAATTACGATCCAAACAAACGCCGTAATTGTAACTGGGTATTAAGTCATTTACGAATTACGGAGTTTTACGCGAAACAAACGGCCCCATATAGTAGAGCTATATAGTGCACCACACACACTCTCTCTCTCTCTCTCTCTCTCTCTCACTAGCCTGCCACACGCCCGATTATATCTCTCTGACCTTGATATTGACGCCGTCTGACCATCTCCATGACTCCACATAGCTTTTTCTCGTCTCTCACAGCCTACTTGAACAACATCCTCAAGATCACACCAAGCGATGCAACACCCATCATCCTCGATCAAATAACTACCGATTCTGATATCCATCACACTATCATCTTCAAAATAGCATCAGATCGACCTTTTCGAAGAGAAGTGGACAAATTTCCCCCGCATCAAGATCAACATCAATAGCATCAAACCCTTGAAGAATCGACTAGCTCTCCCCCTCCCCGATAATGCAAACCACCAAGTTCGGGTGCTTTATGAGAAGTTACCTCGATCCTGCTTGTACTATGGAGTCATCGGACATGAAGAATCAGGATGCAAACGGTTAGCCAAGTCAAACTTGCCTTGAAGAACCCTGAGTTGTTGGGCGATGAGCATTTGTAGCTTGAATCTTTCCTTGATCATAAACTTCAAGATAGAGATCATAAAGCTCCCCCACCCCTGCAAAGTGCTAACCTATCCCCCAAGGCCACCACCTCCTGCAACTTCACCAAAAAAAACCCCGCCTCCGCAACACTTCTCACCAACCTTCATCGCTAGCCTTTCTTAGCTGGATCCTGCCACAAACTCGCACCCACACCTGACCTCTTTGGAACCCACCCTAGCCTCCTCCACCCGAACCTGAATCAGCCCCTCCCTGAACCCACTTGTAGAACCCATTCCACCATCCCCGCTCGCCCAATTAACGCCCCCGAATCACACCAGTGCCCCCTCCCTGATCCCCCCGGAGTCCTTCCTCTCCACTGCCAAACAAAGCTCCTCCTATATAAACAAACCCCCACAACACACCCTAAGCCCGACCACTCACTGTCCCCTTCGCCCGACTGCAGTACCCCTCACCGAGATCTCTCTATCAACAACCCATGCCTCCCACCTGTCTCCCATGCTCTGGCCAAGAAAAGCTCTTCAAACTAGCCATCAAGGAGGCCTTTGCCGAGCAGATCCCCAACATCCTCGAGCTACTCCGAATTGGCGACAACAGAGATAGCTAGAGAAGGGGAGGAAAAGGGAAAGCACATCTCAACTCTTCCCTAAATGAAATTAGACCAAAATGGAGAAGATTTTAAAAGCAGGCAGCATGGAGATTCTCCCATCAAAGAAAATGAGAAGGTTATTGAGTTAAAGGGCCTAAATGGGCCTCTTCCAACAAATTTAGTGCTAAAAGAAAATTGGTTATCGAGGAGCTTGACGATGACAAAGGAAACAAAAGCCTCAACTGCAGACGTGAGCTTAGTCGATTGTTCTTCATACAATAGAAAGGCAGGATCTACGGTGCAGACCCACCAGAATAAATGAGACTCCTTGCCAGGAATTGTCGGGGCCGTGTAATAGTTACCTGACAATCCATAATTTAAAATATCTCCTCCGCTTCTACCTCGCCCATCATCACCTTCATTTCAGAAACACATTCTTCGAAGACCTAGTTCACCAACACATCAGGGGTTTCAACGCCGACAACTTCTTTATTGTCTCGTCCTCTGGCCTATCGGGGGGCTTATGGCTCCTCTGGAATAATGTTCATAATCTTCAAATCATATTATCTTTACCAAACTTCATTGTGACAGAAGTCCAATTGGTAATTGGCTTACCGATCTGGAGCCTTATCTGCGTTTATGGAGATCCCATCTTACATAAGAGGCGAGCATTTTTTGGAAAGCTTCATATTAAAATTTCTATCTTAAACTCCTTATTTTATGTTATGGAGATTTTAATGCAATTTCTTCTCAATTTGAAAATTTTATAGGTGTTCCTATTAACTGGAATAAGACAATGTATTTTATAATTTTCTTGGTAACTGTCGTTTATTTGACCTGAGTTTTTATGGTGCAATTTATACATGGTCACATAATAAACTGTAGGTACCCACATCCGAGAGAGTCTTGACAAAGCCTATAGTAATCCTGAATGGGTGGCGATCTTCAAGGATGCCTTAGTCTATCTTCTTTCGGTGATGGGTAGTGATCATTGTCCAATCTTGGTGAAACTACAACAACCACCGAGGCAGCTGTGAAGGATTTCAGGTTTGAAGCCATGTGGGTGATGAAACCTGAGTAGGCTTCCTCTCAAAGGTATGGATTGATTGCTACAGGCCTGGTTTCCTAAACAAGGTGGAAGAGTTCAAGTTAGAATTTAAATTGTGGCACCGAGAACATTATGGAAACTTAGCCAACAAAATCAACGAGAAGAAAGAGGAGCTTGCACGCATCCAACAAGGTCAGTCTGGACCTCCTGCAAAAGGAACAAGAAGCATCCAAGCATCTGGATGAGTTACTGCTGAAGAAGCTATTTGGCATCAGAGGACCAAATCCCAACTTCTCGGGGAAGGTGACAGGAATATGATCGTACACATATTTTGCATTATTTTTATTATATTACCAGCTTTATCCTGTAATAGATTATGCTAATTTCTTGTCTTAATATCTTATTTTGCAGGTTTGTAGAGAGAAGATAAGACCAAATAAAAGGTAGTTAAATTATGATTTAATTGGATCTATTTGGTTAACTGAAGATAAAGCTAAATAAAAACAATAAAAATCAGATTTATAAGAATCAATTTGATTAGCTTGAAGAATCAAAAGATATTGTAAAATCTAGAGATCCAAAAGAGATATTATCAGAAGATATTTTCAGTTGGGCTAGCGATTTTGTCCACATCTCCAACCTTATTTCTAACCTTATCAGAAGATCTTGTCTGTTGGGCCAGCGATTTGGTCTCATCTTCAAGCACGCTCTCCCTTATCCATTTCAACCTATAAATTCCACCACTTCAGAAGGTAAAGGGGCACCACTTAACAGAGAGTTTAGGCTAGTTTTTGTTTCTAGTTTTTAACTTAGGTTTTTTTTCCTACTTATGTAGTTTTTCATTTTCTTTATAGCTTAGGTTAAGAAGAGATTCATAGGAGAAGGAGAAAAAATTTGTATTGAGAGTGACAATAATGTGAACTTCTTCTTTTCTTTCATCATTTTTCTATTTGATCAAAAGCTGTTTTTGCTTCTCTTTTTTTTTTCTTTTACTTTACTTGCCTCTGTGATGTTTGTAATCCAAATGAATCCTATAGCCTTAAACCTACTTTGCTCATGCAAGTGCCATTAATGGCTTATGGTGATGGATAACCATTTATGTTTTATTTTCTACTTGCACTTTTATTTGATAGTTTAGGTTGGAATGAGGAAGATCTTATATGCTATACTTTACTCGCCTTCAAGCCAAGGTAAATCGTTGTAATGGATCCACGGTAAGTAAGCACCGAAGAGGTAAGCATTCTTTAGTTTTAATTTAATTTCTTAGTTTATAATCCCACTTTTAAACCATTATTTCTTCATCAATTTAATTCTTTCTTTTTAAGTTAGTTTTCTTTTCTTTTAAAATAACAATACAATCTCTTCTTTCATCTTCTCCTATTTCAACATTAATATTTTTTCTTTTCTTTCTAAAACAAAGAAGAACGTATTAACCTGTTTTTGTAAACTTGAAAAGAAACTTACTAAAGCTTCTAACACAGTCCCTTCTGTGGATCACGACCCGCATAGCCAGTTGTCATAGCGGTAGCATTGAGAACCTAGCACGTTTCTAAACTCTCTATTTTTCTGTGTAGGTTCAAACTCAATCAAAGTTTGGCGCCGTTGCCGAGGAGGGACGGTAAGTAGTTCGTTTTAAGTTTTTAAATGGTTAAACCTTCTTCTCTGTTTTTATGTGTAGGGGCTAATTCTGAAAACAAATAACTGCAGTAGACATATTGCTACTCTATGCCTCTACCCAAGAAGATAGAGTATCAGAGCCCACAATTGTGTCGCGCAAACGCGACAAAAGCTGTGTTTCTATGATATTTGTGGTGAACTACTGACTGCAATTTTTTAGAGATTGTTGTATTTGAAAGTATATAGTTTTTGTATTGGTTAGTTTTTCAGTATAACTTACTATGCACATACTGTCTAACTCAACAGTAAATGGTTGATTGTAAATGTTAAAAATGATTTAGACTTATATTCAGGCACGTGTCTAATTCGTTTATCTTTTCCATTACTGTTGAAGAGTTCTAGAGCCAGGTATGTGTGCATTGCACGTAACTTAGGAAACACATATGGGTGATATATATATATATATATATATATATATATATATATATATATATATATATATATATATATATATATATTACTTGAATGTATTCATTTTTGCTATATACTTGTACACTTGCACTAAAATGAATTAAGGACATATCCTTAAACAAGAAAAGGTGGGAAGTCATTACTCTCCCTTAGCCCACAAAAAACTTCTCATTCACTAACCAAACCTAATAAAAATAAGTCGACATTGGGACAGCTCGAACTCATTTAAGAGATTGACCTAAGGGAAAAGTTGTTAGAATTTGACTCTTGTTAAATCGGGTCAAAGATTGGGGATTGAGAGGCAAAATCTCAAAAAACAGTGATTTGACAAAATTAAGCCCTTTACTTAGGTACGGATACCTCCCACTGGTCTTACCCCTACCTGGCCGAATTACTTGTGATCATATTACTACAATATACCTCTTGTGGACAGTCTAACCAATTAGGGGTCGTCTAGGTCTTAGGTCTACCCTAACTTATGGTAAATTTTTTCTTTTTGTTTGTTTATTTATTTGTTTATTTTTGTTTTGATATCTTTGTGTTACAGATTACAATTATAATTATTTCAATGTATATAGTGATTCATACTTCACCCCGACCTCTTTTGACTCGGATATTATCAACTCGGCATTTCATGACTCTAACCAACCAAGTATACCAGATTTGTCTCATCCGAATTAATATATGCCTCAGTCCCAATATCATGAACAAGATTAGAACAATCATCACTACTCTTCATAGGGTCAGTGGGAATACAACTCTCCTGAGTCATATGGTCAACCATCTTACCAATATTCAGCTTCTTCTTTTCTAAAACAACCTATAAAGGAAAAATCAGATTTCAAAAAGATTCTAGAAGCGTCACATGAGTCCGAGTGACAAGTTCAAAACATAAGGACTCACAACCACCTCAAAATTTCTAAATCCAAGTTCCATACTCAATTTTCATGTCCCATCACAACAACAATAACCTATTGACTTAGAAAAGAGTATAGAAAACATGATTCAGTACCAAATAATTTCATCCAATTAAATCATGATTATACCCAGTCTGTTAATAGGTTAAAAGTACAAATGGGTCATTTGGTCAATATAATTAATGATAAGAATGAGAAACTCTCCCTACCTAATATTTGACTATTCTCGATTTTTCTAGTCATGTTAATAGGATTCAAGAATCATGGTGTCTTAGAGACTTTAAATAGTATTCAATTCCATCACAACATATTGAACTTGACCAATCTCATTGGACAAATTGGCAAGTTTTTATTTCAAGAAAATTGAACTTGAATATGAATGTGATCCCGATCCTCAACTTTGTGATTCAATTCCAAATTTTAATCTATGTTGACTCGGTGTCCTTACCTGATTTGGACCCATTTTCTGAGCCAACACTGATTCCTGTATCCATAGAGCTTGAATTTGAACCACCTATTTTGGAAAGTCACATTCCATTGATGGAAAAAGAATGTGAATTTCAATTTCTTGATTTGGAATCAACTTTTGAATCAAAACCGACTCTTGAATCTAATTTTGATTTAAGTCATATTCCCGAGTCAGTATTGATTCCCGAACATTTTGTTAGCCCAAAAGCCATCACTTTAGTTTTGATGATGATTAACTCATGTAGTTATAGTACTAATGATCTAGTATTTAATAAATAAGTTTCAGATATTCAATCAAGATCTTAGTCGGTGTTTAGTTTCAACAAAAATTTGAAGTCAAATTTTAAAGCTAACACATGTTGATTCAAGAGTCGCGCTTCAAGATCACATCAAGTACTCAAAAAGGAGTCTAGCTCATGGATCAAGTCAAGATGGAGAAGAAGATTTTCAAGAGAAAATTTTCTAGACTTGAGTCCGAGTTTGCAAGTGTTAAGATTTTATTTTTTTGAGTAAATGTAAAGGATATATTAGTTGTGGATTGCTCAAGCTTATATACACACACACAAAATATTTATAACTTTCATTGTTTTAGTTTTTGAAAATATAGTTTTGGTTTTTAATTTTCAAGAATACATCTTTGGTTTCATGAATAGACTTCATCAAAATAAGTTTACATGGTTTTCATGTGTGTTGAATTTTATCCATATACACTATTACTTCATATTATGTAGACAACTTATTTTGAGTTTATATCCTAGGTTTCAAGTTTTGTATTTAGTCAAAACTTATTTTGAGTTTATTGTCAAAAACAAGTATATTTCATCTTCTTTGTGTATTGGATTCTATCCATGTAATACCCCGTTCCCGGAATACGTACTTAGTTGCGTATTCAGATTTTCGATCGTATTTTTTTCGATTTGTTTTCCTGTATTTAATCTGTATTATGAATTCCTTGTATGATTGTTTTATCTTGGATGTGGATTCGTGGACTCGGAGTCAGCCCTAGTCTGAACCGAAGGCCCGATCATAATATATTCTTCGATTTAGTCTTTCTGGTGTGTAGAATTGACCGATTTCGGTTTCAAATATTATTTTCTAATATATTAGATTTTCTGTGATTTTCTGGATTTTTCTTGGATTAAATTGAATTTCTTCAAACCGGTGTCGGCTAGTGCCGCTGACCGATTCCGGATTTTTAATTCTCAAACTGTTTGGAATTTCATGATGGTCCTTTAGACTTTATCTTTTAGAATTATATTTCCTACTTAAATACTTTTTCTGAGAATTTTATGATTTTATGAAAATTCCATCGGAGTCGGTAGGTAACTGATTCCGGGATTTTTAGTTTAAAAACTATAAAGTATTTCTTCAAACGGATTTCACTATTGGTCTTTATATATTATTATTGATTTTTGGTAATTATTTCGGGTCGTTCCGAGATACTTGAATTTCGGACGATTCCGGTATTTTCCCGAAAGATTTCAGCATCCACGACTCAGTTCCGGGAATCCGCCACTTCCATTATTTCCACTTTTACTTCCAAGGGAATATCTTTCCTTATTCCAATTTATTTTCCTTTTTCCTTTTCCTTTATTTCTTTCCTTCCTCCACGAACCAAGGCCTTTTCCAATTTTAATTCCAATTTTCCACATAATCCCACTCACTTTCACCTAATCCTTTTTAAATCCCACTCATTCTCTCTCTCCCCCATGGCCGGCCAAGTGGCCAGTGAAGGACACTCACCTCACCTCCCCACTTTACAAAAACCCCCTCTCTTCTATCATATTTGCACCTCCTTCACAAAAGTCAAAACCTATATAAACTTTTCCTTTACATTCTATTTCATTTTTCTTCACTTCTCTTTTCTCTTCTTCACTTCTCAAAAGAGAAGCCTTCACCTTCACCAAAACCCTAACCTCCTTCAAACTCCTCTTCATCTCCACCACCTCAACAACTACTCCAACACTTTAGCTTCATCTTCTTCTCCTTCATCACCATGGAAGCAACCACAAGGGCATCAACAACACCAAAGGATCATCACCATCTCTACCTTTCCTCTTCTTCTTCATCATCAACCACCACCACTCCTTTTGGTAAGTAATTTCCCTCACCAAGACTTGTACAACTCTTAGTCTACTTATGTTTGCTTATTCTTGTTGATTTGTGTCTTCAATTCTTGTTATTTAGCCATCAAACACAAACCCTAGAAAATCTGTTCTGTTTACTGTTTCCAGTCGATTAGTCGACTAGACCTAGACATTAGTCGACTAACTTATTCTGTCCTGTGGAACACAATTCTAGGAAACACAGTATTAGTCGACTTACCTTAGTTCCTAGTCGACTAGAGGCCCTTAGTCGACTACACCCTTGACCCTAGTCGACTAACCCTTCCTGGACCAGAAACCTTAACTCTCTGTATCTCAGATTTAGTCGACTTAACATAACTGTTAGTCGACTTGTCATGTCTGTTAGTCGACTACCCATATGACCCTAGTCGACTAACTTTTCTCTGAAACCAAACCCAACTCTCTGGAACCCAGTTTTAGTCGACTATACCTTACTGTTAGTCGACTTGCCATCACTATTAGTCGACTACTCTTCCATCCTAGTCGACTAACTTTACCTATCTGTCTTAGTTGATTCCTTTCTTAAATATGAACCTTAACCTCTAGACTTATATCATATCTTGGTCTTGTTTGACTTGTCATTTGACAAACATCATCTTACCTTCTCTTTTTCTCTCTCCTCTTCTCTCTACATATTTATATCAGGTTTTGTGGCGCATCCCAAGCTTCCGTGGATTACGGCTCTTTCGGTATTTTGGAGTTTAGGCGAGTATTCTCACTCGCTACTTTCTTGTATGCGAGTAGTCTCGCTCTTCTCTATTTGAGTTTCCTGTTTTGTCGGATCGATAAGTACTTCGCTTCTTATTTCCATATTCATGTATTGCACTACAATTGCTTATATTATGGTAGCTTCATCTTGTACTTGTACCATGCTTATGATATGCTTGTTTCTTCATCATATACCATGCGTGGCCGACCCTTCGTGTCGTTGGACTTGGAGTCACTTCCATGTTATTACTTGCTATTATTTCAGACCTGTCGGTTGCATGCTTCCTTTAACACATGTATATCACCTGACCATTTAGTATGTTATCACCTGACCACCTGACATGCCACTATCTGGCAAGACCATCTTGTTATGTCATGACTTACCCAGACTTATTATCAATCCATTGTTATGCATGTTACTTGATATACATCACCATTTATCATGCTATCTCTTGACACCAAGCATGATACACCGATTCTTATAATTATCACGATAAAGGGAATGTAGTACCTGATTACTGTTATGTACTGATCACTGTTATGTATTCTTGTTATGATATTGCTCATTCCCGAAATCTGATAATTATGTTCATAAGCTATAAAAAGGACAACTTGTATGGGTATGGGAGGAGTGATGGATGCCGGAATGATATCTTGCTTATAGTGGTGGGGTATAAAAGTATGTATATACATATATATATATGTACTGGCGGTAGTGAATCTGAATTACTGAATAGGGGGACTTTGGGCCTCCAAAGCCGGTTCCAGGTGTATGGAAACCACTATAAGAAGTTCTATCAGTTCTCCATCTAGTTCCGTTAACAACCCTCGACTTGCTTATATATGGATGTATGTGGGTTGGCCGTACACCAGGTCACATACCGAGATATATGGGTCAGACGAGTAATAATAATAATAGGTGTTTCCTGTGACTCCAGTTATGATTACTGTTATGATTCCTGTTTTGATACCTGTTATGCACTCTTGTCACATCTGTTATGTATTCTTGTTATGACTACTTTGCAACTCTGATTCTATACGCTTAGATATTCGGTGGCATGAGATAACGGTATATAGATGAGGGTTTCCTTGTTTGGATTATTCCTTCGATGTACTAGTCTCATGGGACCGTAACCTAAGCGTATACAATCAATTTTGCTTGTGATCAGTTTTACTTCGGATTTCCTGTTTTACGATTGTTACGTTATACCCGTTCTTATATATACTTCATTTGTGTTCTAACCCTCCTGTCTTCTGTACTTGACTCTTGTACTCACCCTTGGCTCGCCACCTGGCTTTTGCATCCTACTCGCCTGGGGAGTTTCACTGACTCCCCTGGATTCTCATGTCCAGGTTTCGGAGCTTGGAGCGTATGGGTTCCTGTCGCTGCATCAGAGTGGAGCAGCGGTAGCGTGGACCCCGGTTGACCTTTCAGAGCTCCATCCTTCCAGACCCCCTGTGAGTCTCTCGAGTTTTCCTTTTTAAACTCGTGAGTGCCCTTTTTCTATTCATACTTGTACATTCCTTGTATACATGTATGTGGACACCCTTTTATACTGTTCATATATGTATATCTTTTGTATTCTCGCATTTGCGCATATCTGTGATGTATTATTATTGTAATATTCATCACCTCTGGTGATAACTCTGTGATTGTATATATATATGTGTTGGAATGTATAATGCACCATTTGCTTCCGTACTCTGATTCTTGTTTGTACTGATGCTTAGCGTATATACGGGAGGGTAGTTCTGACCTACGTATATACGTTGCAGTGACGTCCCCGTATCGCCGGGATCGGGGCGTTACAGGATGGTATCAGAGCTTAGGCTCTAACCTCCTCAGTACGTCCAGAAGGCAAATCAATGGTAAAGAGATTTGCAACTGGAATACATGAGTCTTGGTTATACATTCCAACTGCAAGTGCAGAGTTATCTATTTCTTGACTATCTTTCCTTTGATTTCAAATCCCTCCTTGACTATCTTTCCTTTGATTCCTAAATCCTTCCTATCCTTTTCCCTGTTTTGGTTTTATGAAGCCTTATACTATCTTAAGATATGACTAGACTAGAGAGGTAGTGGCTGGTTCTGCATGAAGCTATTATGTGATCTCTTCGGTGAATTCTATGAAGCTTGGTATTCTCCAGATCGATCTTGATCTGGCTATCTTTCACAAGGCAGTAGTCGGAATTCTCTACGGATATTCTTTCAGAGTGATTGGTGCCTGGTATTCGGGATTCTTAATTATCGGTCTCCTTTATTATTATGCTCAGGACTATCAGGGTTTTCTTTGTATTCGGTATTCTGGCTTATTTATTTCACAGCCACGACATCATCAGTATTATTCAGCATTATTCTAAAGATTTATTACACAGCCACGACATCATCAGCCGGAAATGCAGAGTATGATTATTATTCAGTTGACTTGAGAGCCCTACCTATAGTGCTGCATATCTTAATTGGTATAAATTCCACCGCTGTCCCCTTTGTATTCAATTTACCCCTTAATGAAATTGCGAGGACGCAATTTTGTAAGGTGGGTGGATTGTAATACCCCGTTCCCGGAATACGTACTTAGTTGCGTATTCAGATTTTCGATCGTATTTTTTTCGATTTGTTTTCCTGTATTTAATCTGTATTATGAATTCCTTGTATGATTGTTTTATCTTGGATGTGGATTCGTGGACTCGGAGTCAGCCCTAGTCTGAACCGAAGGCCCGATCATAATATATTCTTCGATTTAGTCTTTCTGGTGTGTAGAATTGACCGATTTCGGTTTCAAATATTATTTTCCAATATATTAGATTTTCTGTGATTTTCTGGATTTTTCTTGGATTAAATTGAATTTCTTCAAAACCGGTGTCGGCCAGTGCCGCTGACCGATTCCCAGATTTTTAATTCTCAAACTGTTTGGAATTTCATGATGGTCCTTTAGACTTTATCTTTTAGAATTACATTTTCTACTTAAATACTTTTTCTGAGAATTTTATGATTTTATGAAAATTCCATCGGAGTCGGTAGGTAACTGATTCCGGGATTTTTAGTTTTAAAACTATAAAGTATTTCTTCAAACGGATTTCACTATTGGTCTTTATATATTATTATTGATTTTTGGTAATTATTTCGGGTCGTTCCGAGATACTTGAATTTCGGACGATTCCGGTATTTCCCGAAAGATTTCAGCATCCACGACTCAGTTCCGGGAATCCGCCACTTCCATTATTTCCACTTTTACTTCCAAGGGAATATCTTTCCTTATTCCAATTTATTTTCCTTTTCCTTTTCCTTTATTTCTTTCCTTCCTCCACTAACCAAAGCCTTTTCCAATTTTCCAATAATTCCAATTTTCCACATAACCACTCACTTTCACCTAATCCTTTTAAATCCCACTCATTCTCTCTCTCCCCCATGGCCGGCCAAGTGGCCAAGTGAAGGACACTCACCTCACCTCCCCACTTTACAAAAACCCCCCTCTCTTCTATCATATTTGCACCTCCTTCACAAAAGTCAAAACCTATATAAACTTTTCCTTTACATTCTATTTCATTTTTCTTCACTTCTCTTTTTCTCTTCTTCACTTCTCAAAAGAGAAGCCTTCACCTTCACCAAAACCCTAACCTCCTTCAAACTCCTCTTCATCTCCACCACCTCAACAACTACTCCAACACTTTAGCTTCATCTTCTTCCTCCTTCATCACCATGGAAGCAACCACAAGGGCATCAACAACACCAAAGGATCATCACCATCTCTACCTTTCCTCTTCTTCTTCATCATCAACCACCACCACTCCTTTTGGTAAGTAATTTCCCTCACAAGACTTGTACAACTCTTAGTCTACTTATGTTTGCTTATTCTTGTTGATTTGTGTCTTCAATTCTTGTTATTTAGCCATCAAACACAAACCCTAGAAAATCTGTTCTGTTTACTGTTTCCAGTCGATTAGTCGACTAGACCTAGACATTAGTCGACTAACTTATTCTGTCCTGTGGAACACAATTCTAGGAAACACAGTATTAGTCGACTTACCTTAGTTCCTAGTCGACTAGAGGCCCTTAGTCGACTACACCTTGACCCTAGTCGACTAACCCTTCTTGGACCAGAAACCTTAACTCTCTGTATCTCAGATTTAGTCGACTTAACATAACTGTTAGTCGACTTGTCATGTCTGTTAGTCGACTACCCATATGACCCTAGTCGACTAACTTTTCTCTGAAACCAAACCCAACTCTCTGGAACCCAGTTTTAGTCGACTATACCTTACTGTTAGTCGACTTGCCATCACTATTAGTCGACTACTCTTCCATCCTAGTCGACTAACTTTACCTATCTGTCTTAGTTGATTCCTTTCTTAAATATGAACCTTAACCTCTAGACTTATATCATATCTTGGTCTTGTTTGACTTGTCATTTGACAAACATCATCTTACCTTCTCTTTTTCTCTCTCCTCTTCTCTCTACATATTTATATCAGGTTTTGTGGCGCATCCCAAGCTTCCGTGGATTACGGCTCTTTCGGTATTTTGGAGTTTAGGCGAGTATTCTCACTCGCTACTTTCTTGTATGCGAGTAGTCTCGCTCTTCTCTATTTGAGTTTCCTGTTTTGTCGGATCGATAAGTACTTCGCTTCTTATTTCCATATTCATGTATTGCACTACATTGCTTATATTATGGTAGCTTCATCTTGTACTTGTACCATGCTTATGATATGCTTGTTTCTTCATCATATACCATGCGTGGCCGACCCTTCGTGGTCGTTGGACTTGGAGTCACTTCCATGTTATTACTTGCTATTATTTCAGACCTGTCGGTTGCATGCTTCCTTTTAACACATGTATATCACCTGACCATTTAGTATGTTATCACCTGACCACCTGACATGCCACTATCTGGCAAGACCATCTTGTTATGTCATGACTTACCCAGACTTATTATCAATCCATTGTTATGCATGTTACTTGATATACATCACCATTTATCATGCTATCTCTTGACACCAAGCATGATACACCGATTCTTATAATTATCACGATAAAGGGAATGTAGTACCTGATTACTGTTATGTACTGATCACTGTTATGTATTCTTGTTATGATATTGCTCATTCCCGAAATCTGATAATTATGTTCATAAGCTATAAAAAGGACAACTTGTATGGGTATGGAGGAAGTGATGGATGCCGGAATGATATCTTGCTTATAGTGGTGGGGTATAAAAGTATGTATATACATATATATATATGTACTGGCGGTAGTGAATCTGAATTACTGAATAGGGGACTTTGGGCCTCCAAAGCCGGTTCCAGGTGTATGGAAACCACTATAAGAAGTTCTATCAGTTCTCCATCTAGTTCCGTTAACAACCCTCGACTTGCTTATATATGGATGTATGTGGGTTGGCCGTACACCAGGTCACATACCGAGATATATGGGTCAGACGAGTAATAATAATAATAGGTGTTTCCTGTGACTCCAGTTATGATTACTGTTATGATTCCTGTTTTGATACCTGTTATGCACTCTTGTCACATCTGTTATGTATTCTTGTTATGACTACTTTGCAACTCTGATTCTATACGCTTAGATATTCGTGGCATGAGATAACGGTATATAGATGAGGGTTTCCTTGTTTGGATTATTCCTTCGATGTACTAGTCTCATGGGACCGTAACCTAAGCGTATACAATCAATTTTGCTTGTGATCAGTTTTACTTCGGATTTCCTGTTTTACGATTGTTACGTTATACCCGTTCTTATATATACTTCATTTGTGTTCTAACCCTCCTGTCTTCTGTACTTGACTCTTGTACTCACCCTTGCTCGCCACCTGGCTTTTGCATCCTACTCGCCTGGGGAGTTTCACTGACTCCCCTGGATTCTCATGTCCAGGTTTCGGAGCTTGGAGCGTATGGGTTTCCTGTCGCTGCATCAGAGTGGCGCAGCGGTAGCGTGGACCCCGGTGACCTTTCAGAGCTCCATCCTTCCAGACCCCCTGTGAGTCTCTCGAGTTTTTCTTTTTAACTCGTGAGTGCCCTTTTTCTATTCATACTTGTACATTCCTTGTATACATGTATGTGGACACCCTTTTATACTGTTCATATATGTATATCTTTTGTATTCTCGCATTTGCGCATATCTGTGATGTATTATTATTGTAATATTCATCACCTCTGGTGATAACTCTGTGATTGTATATATATATATGTGTTGGAATGTATAATGCACCATTTGCTTCCGTACTCTGATTCTTGTCTGTACTGATGCTTAGCGTATATACGGGAGGGTAGTTCTGACCTACGTATATACGTTGCAGTGACGTCCCCGTATTGCCGGGATCGGGGCGTTACAATCCATACACACTGTAACATTCACTACAATTAGTTATAAATTATCATTAATATGTGCTATTATGTGAATAAGTTATATAAAGTTTCGATAATATTCTATTTGATTTAGTCATTACCACAAAATTTAAAAGGATAGATTATAAGAGTATTGATATTAGTAGCTTGTGGCATTTATGGATAGATATTTTCAACTATAACTACATAGCATTTAGAGCATGAGACTTGATACCTAGAGTTTATAAAATGTAGTATACATATTATTTTTATACTAATGTATATACCTTGTATGCTATACATGACAAGACCTTGACTTTTGACCATTTCATTTCACCCATTTTGAATAGTAGTCATGAATGGGAGAGGTAAGGGGCCATACTTGCATGTGTAGGGGGGAGATGTAATGTGAGATTTTCAAAGAACACATAGCATGAAATTCTCTTAAAATTGAAAATAATTGTAGTAGTATGGAGAACCTCCTTCATTTTCTTCTTTACTTTTCCTTTTTTTCCCCCTTCACCCCTCAATCCCCTTCCTTGTCACTCCCTCTCTCTTACTCTCTTCTCTCCTCTTTACATAGAAACCTTAAATTACTTTCTATAGCACATAAATCCTCTTTAGAAACATGATTAGGGTGTAAAAGAAAAGGGATTGTCACCATATTGGAGGAGTTAACTTTTAGAGAAGAGTATTTATCAAGATTTCAAGAAAAGGAAACAACTTTGGTTCATTAAGGTAATCAACTTTAAGTTACACAAATCTCATTTTCTTCTTTGATAGACAACTAATGATGATACCATGTTTATGTAGATCCTTGTGTGGCCGGTAAATCAACATATTTGAGAAGGGTGATCTCTTAAGTGTGAAAGTCTTTAACTCCAAAGGGATGTTTTATTGATGCTGATAATATTAAGCTAATATAAGAATTGAAATATATGTTAAATTTCCATTAGCTTAAGACATGAATAATAATTGTGGAGGGTATTATAGTTGTAAATGATGTGATAATTGTAAGTGGTGTGATAATCATTATATTTGTGATGGTGTGAAATGTATGGTGAACTCACTAATAAAGGCTAAGAAAAGAATATAATGGATATGTATTAAACTATTAGTAATTTGTAAGATTTACATATTGTGTAAAGGCATATAAGTAAGCATATTTCTATTGTAAAAATTAAAAGATAGTGTAACCATGAATAGTAGTATTATGCTCATACATAATCACTAATATGAAAAGTGCATATGGGTGCTAATTCCATACATGTATCACAAAATATATGAACCATGATGTACATGAGTTATGATACCATACAAGTAGAACATCACCTATAATTAACCATTTTCTTCCTTATAAATTCTTACATGTCATTGATATAGCATATGGTTATTCATACATATTAATGGCTTTCGAAAACATTGACATAATGTGATGATATGAAGTTATGACTTATGTTTAGATTAATATTCTCCATAAATTATTGCATGTTGCATATTATATGAAAATCATTATATATATGTATTGGAGGAAGGATCGGGTTTAACCGAAGTGACGAAGGGGAGTATGTATGTATGTATGTGTGTGTGTGTGTGTGTGTGTGTGTGTGTGTGTGTGTATATATGTATATGTATGTATGTATGTATGTATGTATGTATGTTTGTGTGTGTGTGTGTGTATATTTGAAAAGTAAAAGTATTTTATTGATAACAGGAATAATGTTATAGAAATGTACAAGGTTAGGCTACTTTGACTCACAAATCTCGGATAACTATAGGGAGGGGAGAGGACCCTGGTCACCTTCCACTATAGTACACCATTAGAAGGACTAGATTGACCCAAAACCTCCATTGTATTACAGTTTGTTTCCATTAACTCAAACAACTCAATCTATTACATAGAGTAATGATTTATACTTTTCCATTCTCTCAAAGCACTCTGCTTCGGTGATTGCTAGGACCAATTGCTTAGTATTTCTTGCTCTAGGGCAGAATTGGATTCTTCCAGTGGAAAGTTTACATTAGCACTAGGATGTATTTATAAAGTCTTCTAAAGAGTTTGATTTTATGCAGTTGCTCTTGCTGAAATATTCTTCAGTTTCTTTCTTGCCAGATATGCCACACAGCTGCAGTTAGGACCAGCCTTGACAGTATATAAGTTTTTGTTTTGACGCTAAAACTTCTTTTGATTTCCTCTGCTTCTGCATGTAGGCTGATATGATGAGGGGGTAGCTTGAGTTTAAGCTTATACAAAGACCATATATAGGAGGAGTAGGGCAGTTGAAGAATAAATGGTGAGTTATTTCAGTTTCTGAGTAACATAACACACAAAACTCTTGCTCAACAATCCCATAACGCCTCAACTTGTCCCCAGTAAAAAGTTTGTCCAGCAAAGCTCTTAAAAGACAGGTAGACATTTTAGGACAGTTGTGTGGATACCAAACAACTATGGCCAATTCAATGCAGGGGAAGACTTTCTAACCTTATTCCAGGCTGACTTTAGTGTGAATAAACCTGAAGAGTAAGTCCCCAATGCCATTTGTTATCAGTGTAGTGCATATGCTTAACATGAATTGCCTTATCTGACATAGCTCTTTCCGTGACACAGAATTCATAGGATGAACTGGAGCATTCTCAATAGAGTAGGGCTTTTTATAGTGCATTCTCCTCCACTTAGCCTATATTGTGTCAGTTGCACAATGGATACAGAAATGTTTGCAAGCAAAAGTTTTGTTAACTACCTGAAATGATCTAAGTCCCATGCCCCCTTCACTTCTTGGCTTGCATATAGATTTCTAGCTCCACGCGTGCATTTTTCCTTTCCAGAGAAAGTTGGCACACATACTATCCAATTCTCTATAGATCGAAGATGGCAGTTGATAGGATTGAAACCAATAAGAAACAATGCCATGTATGACAGACCTTATCAGTTCGATTCTGCCTGGAAAAGAGAGTGTCTGACTTCTCCAACCTTCGAGCTTTTCTTTGCATTTATCAATAAGATAGGAGAAGTGTCAAGTATTTTTCTGATAAAGGCATGCCCAAGTACTTGGTGGGTAGGAGTCCCTCATGAAACCCATGATAGCTTTTAGTTCTTCTCTGTAAGAACATCCTTACTAAAATAAATCTTGTTTCTAAATGTTGATAGTGAGGCATGTATTAAGCTTCAATTCTTCTAGCAATGTACGCAGGGTGAGAGGAGATAATTTGTTAGCTTTAAGAAAGACTAACATATCATCTGCGAAGAGGAGATGAGTTACAAAATTATGAACATCTCTTCTTATAGACTCAATCCTCCCTAAGGCCAGAGCTACATCCTTTGGATTGACCAAAACTCAAAGACAAGTACAAAGATGTAAGGAGATAGGGGGCAAACCTTGTCTGACTCCTCTGTTGCTTGTGAAGAACCCAGTGGGGGATCCATTTAGAATCACAGAGAAAGTTGGAGTGGATAGGCATTCCTTTGTCCAGGCAATCCATTTGCTGGAAAACCCATACATTCCATGATGAAATAGACAAATTCTCTATTTAAACTGTCAAAGGCCTTGTGCAAGTCTATTTTAAGACAACAACCTTTAGGAGCATTCCTCTTATTAAAATCTCACACAAGTTCGTGTGCAAGCAAGTTGCAATCACTGTATATATGTATGTATGTGTATGTATGTGTGTATATGTATATATATGTATGTATGTATGTGTGTATGTATATATGTATGTATGTGTGTATATATATGTATATATATCTATGTGTTGTGTGTGTGTGTGTCTATATATATATATATATATGTTGTATGTACGTGTGTGTGTGTATATGTGTGTGTGTGTGGGTATATGTATATATTGGAGGAAGGGACCGAGTTGAACGGAGGTATCGAAGGAGAGTATTATTTTTTGTATATTTATGTATTGAAGGAAGGGACTCGGTAGAACCGAAGGTGTCGAAGGGGAGTATATGAAATGCACTCTATATAAATTGATATTTATTTTTATTAAATAGCAAATTAATGTATACATGCATGTACATGAATATGTAAATAATTATAGTAATTGACATGTTTACTCACTGAGCTGTCGAACTCACCCTGTTATGTTAAACCCCCTTCAGGTATGGATAAAGGTAAAAGACCCGCTTAATGGATAAGGATCGGACAGGCGGCGAATGAAAATTGAATTTACTTTTGGTTTATTCTTCATGTGTGTATATTTGGAAATCCTATGTATGAACTCTTATGTTAGAACCCTCATGTTATATTATGCTACAAACTTTGGTAATGAATTGCATTATATGAAACACTATGGTATGTATGATTTTGATATGGAATTGTGTTCTTGAGATAGAAATTGTAGATATGTCTAGAGTAATGATATTAGATATATGTGAACTATTAATGGTTGGAGTGATGAAAGAGATTTTGGAGATATTAAGTACGCGAAGTCAAGCCGAAATGCATTGTATATATATACATTACGTGAGATCTTGTGATATTATAAGTGGCTGATGTTAGCCGAAATTGTACTATTGTATTGTGTTGGGCCCAAGTATAGAGGAGATGCTGCCAAAAATATTATGAAATTTTTGTAAATTAGTAAGATCGATTATTAAGAGTTGTGTAAGTATGCAAGTTTATGGACTGGGGCCATACAGATGGTATCAGAGCCAGTTTATAAGAGAAAAAAGTAGGCTAAGTGGAATATTAAAAAATATTAGTATTATTAAGATCGATATATATGCATGTATGTGTGTTGTCTATGTGATTATTTGAATGATTCAGGTAAAGTGGTGAATTTTACGTAATGGAATAACCTGATTCAAATGATAACTGATTTTTTCCTCGCATCCTAATCGTGACGCCGACAGATCTCGATTTAGGTGAGTTGGTAGAGGGTGCAAGCTCTCAGTAATAACTACTAGTGGTATGAGACACTGGGACGAGGGAACCGTTGAATTAACTATTGAATCTAAGTTATTCTGAAACGTGAAACTTACATGTAGAATACAATAGAAAGGAAACTAATGAATTGAAAAGCGAAGTGTGTGTGTGTGTATGTGTGTATATTGCTTTCTTGTTGTATGATAATAGCAGTATATTAAGATTATCTATATGAGTTGAGATTGATATGGCTCCTTATTTATATGTAGATGGGGGACTCTGACATACACTGGTCGATTTTCAGCTCGGGTAGTTTAAGCGCGAATTGGATGGCAGGTTCCATGGATTGAGATTATGAGTCTGATGAAACTGACCCGAAGATCATATTCTCAGCCACAGTACACATAGACCATGAGGAGATTGAGTTCAAGTATCTAATGAGTCTACGAGAGTATGGTCCGGTATTCTCTTGATGTAGGAGAAATAGAGTATACGAGTGTATTAGAGGAAGGGTCCCGGAGAGGATTTACTTATGGAGGTCATTTATTGGATGCATGCTGGGAAGATGACATGGATTATATGATGATTTGGACGACTGGTGTGGGAAGGGGACAAATTACCAGGAGAAGACTCTAAGGAGAGCGTGGACGATAGCAAGGATAGCAGCAGTACCAGTGGGGACTCGAGTGAAGAAACCCTGCCCTATGATGGATGAATCTATGAGCAATTACTTTTGATATATAATATATATATATATATATATATATATATATATATTATATATATATATATATATATATAGTGTGTTAGTTTATGGACATCTTAGGAGTTTTTTTGTATATGTTTGACACATCTTGTTGCATGTATGTAGGTTAGTTCGGATATATAAAGGGTAGATATATCAATGTAATACCCTTGTATCAATTTTGGGATACACATACATGTACATATGTACATATATGTACATATATGTATATATGTATGTACATATATATATATATATATATATATATATATCTATATATATATAATATATATATATATATATATATATATATATAATATATATATATATTATATATATATATATATATATATATATATGTTGGCCCAGAGGCCTTCCACCCTACTTTTGATGATGATTAACTCATGTAGTTTGTTTACGAATAATATTGTGATTTTAGTTTCAGATCATTTAGCAAGATATAGTTGGTGATTGCTTCAACAGATGAGTTTTGAAGCCTTCACATGGTGATTCCAGAGCCCGAGCATCAAGATCATACCTTGCTCTCGTTGGAGTCTCGCTCGTGGATCACGGTTTGGATCGAGTCGACTTGAAGATGGAAGATCGTCAAGAAGACTTAGGTATCCATAGTTTAGTTAGTGTGTTTTAGATCCATGTGTAAAGATAAGAATAGTTGATATGCTCAAGTGCACAATACACACACGTTTTATGTTTGCTATTTTTAACAAAACATATTTTGGACTTAAAGGCAAAAACTATGATATATATGTTTGATGTATATTGGACTTATGTCCATATGCAACATACTTCAATGTGTTTAAATATCATATTTTTGTATTTTAATGAGTTTTAGAAAAAATCAGATTTCCTATTAAAAATCCAAGTTTGGTAAAATACAGTTTTTGGTAAAATGATAAGACACAAAAATGTTTCAAATTGCTTGAGATTTGAGTTGAAATCTTTATCACATGTTTATATAACAATGCAAAATGAAAAACTATTTTTGTGTATTTTAGAAGATTTATGAGATTTATTAGAAATATTTTTAACCCAGTTTCTGACCCAGAACAGTGGCTGACAGGCCAGGTCGGTCGACCGCACGGTCGACCGAATGGCCGGTCGACCGACGTGCACAGCCTTGTGCACGACGTTTGGCAGACACATGGGCCGGTCGACCGGACCAGAGAGCAGTGCTCTCTGTTTTTGGGCGGTCGACCGGGTTCCTCCAACAGTTGAAAAATCGACCGTTGGCGGTCGACCGCCGGCTGTCAGGCTGAAAAATCAGCCTAACGGCTAGTTTCTTGGGGAGCCTATATATACCCCATTTCTTGGGGGTTTTGCATAAGATTTTTCAAGCTAAAATTTTCTAAGTTTCTCCATTGTTTTAAACAAGTTTTCAAAGAGTTTTAGTGCCAAAAGATCTATCTTTTGTTTTAAGTGTTTTATTATTTCAAAGAAAATAGGTTTTGGGAATTTGTTTCTTGGTCTAAATTTCTATATTCATTTGGTATTTTTCCCAAGAGTTTTTCTTTGATCAAAACACTTGTTTTCCACACTTGAGCTTATCATCTATCTTATTCTATTAGGATCTTTGTTTTTATGGAAAGAGAAAAGGTTTGTGGTGAGGAAAACCACCAAGTTGTAAACCCTCCTTGATTTGTTGTATCCCTCATTGGTAGAGGTTGATCGGAGTGGTGTTTGCTCCCTCTAGTGAGAGGTGGAGTTTAATTTTTGTATCCCTCTTCGGTAGAGGTGATTTGTGGTGTTTGGCTAAGGGCCTATCCCCTTTGTGAGGTGGATTGAGTTTGTATTGCCTCGGTGGCATTATAAGTTGAGAGAGGAGTTCGATACTCCTTAGTGGATTGGAAATCCTTCTCGGTGAAGGCAGGGACGTAGAGCTAGGGGCTCAACCTCGAAACATATCTTTGTGTTTGCGTTTGATCCATTGCTCTAAACTCTCTCTCTCCTTTATTTGTGTTGTGCATCATTGCATCATTCATAGCATCATATCTTGGATGCTTGAGTTGTCCTTGCATTTGATTCATATTACTTATTCTTATATGCTTGGTTGTGTGTGTGCCTCACTTGTACTTAACCACGAGAGCTTCATATAACACCTCAACCTTATCTAGGGGAATCAAGAGGAGTTAGTTCAGAGTCCTTCACGGAAAAATTCGGCTACACTCGTTGGTTGTATTAAGTGTTTGTGCGTATTTGTTTTAGCTTCCGCAAGAAAATCACCTAGAGGGGGTGAATAGGTGATAATGCTAATCAATGCACAATTTAAAAATTATGATGCAACAATCTCACAAAGCAAGTGAATATAGCAATGAATGAGAGCAAGTAATAAGAGCAATGAAAATAGAGTAAGAAATAAGAGCAAGTAAACCAAACGCAAACACCGAGAATTGTTATCGAGGTTCGAGCACCCAGCTCTACTTCCCCGCCTTCCCCAGAAGGATTCCAACCACTTCCACTATCACAAAGATGTTACAAATTCACCTGAGTACCCAACTCCACAATCTCAAGTACAAGCAATCTCTTAGTAGTCAAAAGACCACAAACTCTCTCTTGCAAAATTCTCTTCCCTTACAAAGATCCTTAGAGAACAACGAGTAGGAATGAAGCTCTTGTGTGTAAGGAGAAAAGAAAAAGAAATCAGAGAGTTCTTGAAAACACTTCAGAAAATGAGAGAGAATTTCTGCACAAAAATCAAGAAACAAAGCTCTTTTGAATGCCTTAAACTTTTGCAAATTTTTCTTGTAATTAATTGGTAAATGAACCTCTCCTCAAACACCCCTATTTATAGGAGAGGGCTAGGGTTTAGAGATAAAACATATTTAAGGCTAATCAGAAAGTAGTAAAACCAAAACATGTCATTTAAACACACTTAAGTGAGAAAAGGACAAAAATAAACCAGCTCAGGAAATAGCCATTACTGTTCAAACGGCTACCTCGGTCGACCGGGCCGGTCGACTGCTAGTTCAAAAAAAAAAGAGCCGTTGCAGGCTGACGGTCGACCGCCCGGTCGACCCAAAATACAGAGAGCAGAAGTCTGTCAGTCAGACATATCGCGGTCGACCGTCCGGGTCGACCGTGAAACGTGCACACTGACACGCACTGCTGCCAGAACCCCGGTCGACTGGGTCGGCCGACCGGCTTGACCTGACATAGGGTCGGTCGACCCTGGCGGTCGACCGGCTCAGGTCAAAAGCCAAAACAAAAACGGAATTTTGAGGAGAAATCTATTTTTAACAAAATAGTTTTGAATAGGGATATATAATGGATAAAAATGAGTTTGTAGGCTGAAGATTGTATACAAACTATTTTTGTACATATTATAGGAAATATGTTTGGAAACAAGATGTGCGCAAAAACGTGTGTGATAGAGCTTCAAACCTATTCACTATTCTTTAACAAAAACTCTAAACTAAAAACAAATCTAATAAATTATCTTGAGCAAACTTGAAGTCTTGAGCCATGCAATGCCTTGCTAGAGCCTTCTCTTCTATGTTCCTTCCTTGATGTGCAAAACGCCTTCTTTGCTTCATGAACCTAGAAGTTCTTGCAATAGCTAAGCAATGGCCTCCAAATATGGTACTAACCTGAAACTTATCTTAAACAAACTAATTAGTACCAAGTAGCTCTTATTTGTTTTGTTATCATCAAAACACTAAACAAATGGAGAGTGTAACCTTTTGGGCCAACAATCTCCCCCTTTTTGATGATGACAAAACAAATAGGCTATAAATAAGAATATAGGGGAGGAGAAAGCTCCCCCTCAAATTATGCTATATTAAACAAAGAAAAATAATGTAATTTGTAATTTGCAAGTAAACATCATGAAACCAAAAACCACAAACATCATGAGATATAAAACACTTGCAAAACACTAAACACAAATTACAAGAATTCATGAAAACACATCAAAAACTAAAAACATATATAAACTCATATGGAACCAAAACCATATGAACTCATATAACCATACATAAACTCATTCTCCCCCTTTTTGTCATACATCAAAAAGGGTTAAGAAAACATTTTTATTCAATAACACAAACATTAAGTTCACCACAAATGAATGAAAATCTAGCAAAATCAAGTGGTTTAGTGAAAATATCGGCAAGTTGCAAATCCGTAGAAACATAATCAATATCTATATCTCCTTTCTCAAAATGATCTCTAAGAAAGTGATATCTAATCTCAATGTGCTTGGTCTTACTATGTTGATTTGCATTCTTTGTCATATGTATAGTACTAGTATTATCACAAAATATTTTTATATGCTTATAATGCAAATCATAATCAAGGAGAGTATGTTTCATCCAAAGGACTTGTGCACAACAAGCCCCCGCGGCAACATACTCCGCCTCGGCGGTTGAGAGAGCTACAGAATTTTGTTTCCTAGAGGACCATGAAACAAGACAATTACCAAGAAATTGACATGTCCCACTAGCACTCTTTCTATCTACTCTACAACCCGCATAGTCGGCATCCGAATAACTCGTCATTGAGAAATCTCCGGTTTTCGGATACCATAGACCCATTCCAATCATTCCCTTAATATAACGAATAATGCGTTTTACCGCAATAAGATGGGACTCTTTGGGACACGATTGAAATCTAGCACAAAGACACACACTAAACATGATGTCCGGCCTACTTGCCACCAAATATAAAAGACTACCTATCATGCTTCTAAACAATTTAATATCAACATTTTTTACCTTGTCATCCTTATCAAGCTTGGTTGTAGTTGCCATGGGAGTGTTGCAAACTTTAGAGTCTTCAAGTCCAAACTTCTTTACGAGTTCCTTTGCGTATTTGGCTTGGCATATGAAGTTCCCATCTTGCAATTGCTTGATTTGGAGTCCAAGAAAGAAATTAAGCTCACCCGTTGAAGACATTTCAAATTCACATTGCATAACCTTTTCAAATTCCTTGCATAAAAACTCATTAGTAGAACCAAAAATTATATCATCAACATAAATTTGCACAATTAAAATGTCATTATCAACATGCTTAGTGAATAGTGTTGTATCTACTTTGCCTTTAATAAAATCATTTGAAATGAGAAAACTAGAAAGCCTTTCATACCAAGCTCTTGGAGCTTGTTTCAATCCATACAAGCTTTATCGAGTTTAAAAACAAAATTAGGATGAACATGATCATAAAACTGGGAGGTTGTTCAACATAAACTTCTTCATTTATAAAACCATTCAAAAATGCACTTTTTACATCCATTTGAAAAAGTTTAAAATTTTTGAAAGATGCAAAAGCTAGTGTCATCCGTATGGTTTCAAGCCGTGCTACGGGTGCAAAGGTCTCCTCAAAGTCAATTCCCTCAACTTGAGTGTAACCTTGGGCCACTAACCTAGCTTTATTCCTAATGACATTACCGGACTCATCCATCTTGTTTCTAAAGATCCACTTAGTACCAATTATTGGTCTATCGTGGGGCCTAGGAACAAGGTGCCAAACTTGGTTGCGCTCAAATTGATTGAGTTCCTCTTGCATGGCTAGCAACCAATATGAGTCCGCCTCGACTTCGAGGATGCTTTTGGGTTCAAAATGAGAAATGAAAGCAAAGTTACCACATAGGTCATGGAGTTTGGAGCGAGTTGTTACCCTTTTAGATGCATCACCTAAGATGAGCTCCTTGGGATGATTTGTGGCATATCTCCAAGCTTTAGGAAGCGGTTGAGAGCTTTCCTCTTTATCCTCTTGAACGTCACCAATTGGTTCTTGCTTATCATCTTGAGCGGGTGAGTCCTTCAAGGATAGTCTCTCCATGTCTTCACCTAATGGGTCAATCTCTACAACATTCTCAACAACCACATTAGATTCTTCAAATTTAACATGCATGGATTCTTCAATGGTAAGGGAAGATCTATTGAATACTCTATAAGCTTTACTAGTAGTAGAGTATCCAATAAAGATAGCTTCATAAGCCTTAGCATCAATTTACCCAAGTTATCTTTGGTATTCAAAACAAAACACTTGCATCCAAAAATTTTGAAATATGCAACATTAGGTTTTCTAGAATGATACATTTCAAAAGATGTTTTGGAAGAATTTTACACAAATAAATACGATTTGATATGTAGCATGCGGTGTTTACGGCCTCGGCCCATAGATATTGAGGGAGGTCATACTCACTTATCATTGTCCTAGCCATCTCTTGAAGTGTTCTATTTTTCCGTTCTACAACTCCATTTTGTTGTGGAGTTCTAGGACAAGACATTTCATGCTTAATTCCCTTTTCATCACAATAAGTCATGAAGAATTGGTTGACAAACTCACCACCTCTATCACTCCTTATTCTCAAAATCGAAAAACCCTTTTCTTTTTCAACTCTTTTTTGGAAAATCTTAAAATGAGAAAAAGTTTGATCTTTGTGTTCCAAGAAGAAAACCCAAGTGAAACGGAAAAAATCATCAACTAAAACAAATGCAAATCTACTACCATTTAAGCTCTTAGTTTTAGTAGGTCCAAAAGATCCATATGAATTAATTCTAAAGGCCTAGTTGACATGATATCCTTGATTGGTTTGAAGAAAGACTTGGTTTGTTTCCCAAGTTGGCACGCACCACAAATGCGGTCTTTCTCAAACTTCAAGTAAGGAATACCTTTCACCAATCCTTTGAATTAATCCTAGAAAGATGGTCAAAAGATGCATGTCCTAATCTTCTATGCCAAAGCCAAGAATTTTCATCAAAAGCATTCAAGCATTTAGTAGAACAATCCATATTAAGCACGTCAATGATATAAACATTATTGTCACGAAAACCGGTGAGAATACAATCATTGGTTTTAATATCAAAAATCTTGCAAGAAGAATCATCAAAAACAACTTTAAGTCCACGGTCACAAAGTTGACTAATGCTAAGCAAATTATGTTTCAAACCATCAACAAGAACAACATTTTCTATAATAGGAGATGCACCAATTTGAATGTTACCTATACCGATGATATTCCCCTTGGAGTCATCCCCGAAGGTGACGGTGCCACCTTCCATGTACCTTGATAGGGTTGTAAAGTTATTGATGTCCCACGTCATGTGTCTTGAACAACCACTATCAAGGTACCACCGCTCCCTACGTCTTAGAGCCTTGGTGTGTACCTACATCAAATAATTTAGGACTTGATTTTGGTACCCACATTTTCTTGGGTCCTAAAGAGTTAGTTTCATTAACCCAAACAAGATTATTGGTTCTATTTATTTGGTCATAACAAAATTTAGCCAAGTGTCCATTCTTACCACAATATGTGCATCTATACACTCTACCATATTTAAAAGCATAGTGAGTGTGTGATTTGTGAGCATGAGAATTGTGAGCATGAAAAGATTTAGCATGAGAAGTGTTATGTGTAGTGTGAGCATGAGGAATCTTAACATGTGAATCTTTAGCATGAGAGGTGTGCTTTTTAGAAAATATTTCTTCAAGTTTCTTAGTGTTAAAAGCACAATCCTTTAAAGTCTTTTCAAAATCAACAATTCTAGTTTTTAAAGAAGAAATTTCTTTTTCATCAATCTTAGGAAATTTTGCTTCACAAGCAACTTTGTAAGCACTAAATTCATTTTGGGTAGAAATGAGATTTGAAGAAATATCATCTTTTCTTTAGAAATAATAGCAAGTTGATTTTTAAGAAAAGCAACTTCCTTTTTCAATTTAGAGCATTCAATCTTTTTATTATCATAGGTTTCTGAAAGTTTAACAAGGCATGAACAAGATCTTCTTTACTTAATTCATCATCTTCATCATCAAGAGGTTGAGGGGTTACCTTTGGTGTGTTTGCCATGAAACACATGTTTGCTATATCCACTTCTTCTTCAGACTCGCTTTCCGAATCCCAAGTTGCCTTGTACGCTTTCTTTTCTTCCGGTTTCTTTGGCTTGAAGGAGGAGGTCATCTTCTTCTTGAACTCCGGGCAATCGGCCATGATATGTCCGGGTTTTCGGCAATTGTAGCATATAATTCTTCTCTCCTCTTTGCCTTCAAATTTCCTTCGGAAGTTGAGCTTGTTCCTCCGGTACATTCTCTTCACATTGCGAATAAGTAGTGATAGCTCCTCATCTTCTTCTTCATCTTTTTCATCGTCTTCAAGAGTGGATGAAGACTTGAAGGCTATGGATTTCTTCTTTAGTGGAGCGGCCACTTCTCTTACTTTCTTTTCCATCCATGGGTCTTTAAGTTCCCAATGAGACTAATTAGATCCATCTCATCCTTGTCGTTCAATTCTTTCAAGGTGGTGGCCTTGATCTCCCATGATGTAAAAAGTGCCCGAATCACTTTTCGCACCTTTTGGTCATTGGAGATGTCATCACCTAAAGAAGAAAGAGCATTGGTGATTTTAGTAAATCTAGTAATCATATAATCAATAGATTCTTCATCAATCATTTTAAAGGATTCATATTGGGACCTTAAGAGATCTATCGTAGCTCTCTTAACTTGTGAAGTCCCCTCGTGTGTGACCAATAAATGTTACCAAATCTCATAGGCGGATTGGCAATGAATTACCCGTGTAAGGTCATCCTCATTCAAGGCGGTTAATAGGGAGTTTTGGGCCTTGGAGTTAGCCTCATATTCTCTAAAGGTGAAGTCGGTCCAAGTGCTCTCATCACTATCGGGTACAACATAGGGTTTGGTCAAGGATTTAGCAACTAAGCTACCTAAGGATTGCAAAAAGATAGTCATCCTAACCTTCCAAATAGGAAAATTGAGTCCATCAAATTTAGGAGGGGTTTGATGTTATCGGCCATGTTTACTAGTGAATGAATGAAAGAATGCAAATGTTGATTAGCAAGTTTTAAGGGTCTCTCTATGGATGTTAAGCCAAAACCTAGAGTCCAAGCTCTGATACCAATTGAAAATCACCTAGAGGGGGGTGAATAGGTGATAATGCTAATCAATGCACAATTTAAAAATTATGATGCAACAATCTCACAAAGCAAGTGAATATAGCAATGAATGAGAGCAAGTAATAAGAGCAATGAAAATAGAGCAAGAAATAAGAGCAAGTAAACCAAACGCAAACACCGAGAATTGTTATCGAGGTTTGAGCACCCAGCTCTACTTCCCCGCCTTCCCTAGAAGGATTCCAACCACTTCCACTATCACAAAGATGTTACAAATCACCGGAGTACCCAACCCCACAATCTCAAGTACAAGCAATCTCTTAGTAGTCAAAAGACCACAAACTCTCTCTTGCAAAATTCTCTTCCCTTACAAAGATCCTTAGAGAACAACGAGTAGGAATGAAGCTTTTGTGTGTAAGGAGAAAAGAAAAAGAAATCAGAGAGTTCTTGAAAACACTTCAGAAAATGAGAGAGAATTTCAGCACAAAAACCAAAAACAAAGCTCTTTGAATGCCTTAAACTTTTGCAAATTTTTTGTAATTAATTGGTAAATGAACCTCTCCTCAAACACCCCTATTTATAGGAGAGGGCTAGGGTTTAGAGATAAAACATAGTTAAGGCTAATCAGAAAGTATTAAAACCAAAACATGTCATTTAAACACACTTAAGTGAGAAAAGGACAAAAATAAACCAGCTCAGGAAATAGCCATTACTGTTCAAACGGCTACCTCGGTCGACCGGGCCAGTCGACCACTAGTTCAAAAAAAAAGAGCCGTTGCAGGCTGACGGTCGACCGCCCGGTCGACCCAAAAATACAGAGAGCAGAAGTCTGTCAGTCAGACATATCGCCGTCGACCGTCTGGGTCGACCGTGAAACGTGCACACTGACACACACTGCTGCCAGAACCTCGGTCGACTGGGTCGGCCGACCGGCTTGACCTGACATAGGGTCGGTCGACCCTGGCGGTCGACCGGCTCAGGTCAAAAGCCAAAACAAAAACGGAATTTTGAGGAGAAATCTATTTTAACAAAATAGTTTTGAATAGGGATATATATAATGGATAAAAATGAGTTTGTAGGCTGAAGATTGTATACAAACTATTTTTGTACATATTATAGGAAATATGTTTGAAAACAAGATGTGCGCAAAAAACGTGTGTGATAGAGCTTCAAACCTATTCACTATTCTTTAACAAAAACACTAAACTAAAAACAAATCTAATAAAATCTTGAGCAAACTTGAAGTCTTGAGCCATGCAATGCCTTGCTAGAGCCTTCTCTTCTATGTTCCTTCCTTGATGTGCAAAACGCCTTCTTTGCTTCAAGAACCTAGAAGTTCTTGCAATAGCTAAGCAATGACCTCCAAATATGGTACTAACCTGAAACTTATTTTAAACAAACTAATTAGTACCAAATAGCTCTTATTTGTTTTGTTATCATCAAAACACTAAACAAATGGAGAGTGTAACCTTTTGGGCCAACA
>JAVJIF010025690.1:0-60961 GCA_038442645.1 Agave tequilana | reverse complement strand
TTTTTCTCTAAGATTTTCAAGTGGGTTTTCACCAGTTTTTCCTGTACTATTTATAGTTTTTCCTCCATTTTGATTTAGAGCAAATATTTCCAATCAAAAGGGGAGTTTTTATCAAGAGTGTTAAAAGAGATTTTTCTTGAGTTTTCCTCCACCATCTCATTCCTTATTTTCTCACAAACACTTGAGCAATTCATAGACATATTCATCCTATAGGAGTGTTGTAGTGAGATTGTTTTTAGGTGATCAAGTGTTGTGATCATCAAGGACTTCTTCTTTGTTCTTTGAGGAGGCGGACAAGTGTGTTTGTCGTGTTTTAAGTTCGGTTGCGAACTTGTTGTTTGAGGTGCAACCTCGGCAAGCTTGTGGGGCTTGCGGTGTGTACGGGACTAGGGAGTCCGAGGGTTTGTAGGTGTTGCGGCACCGAGGAGTGATCCATTAAGATCGTGCATAGTGGAAATCTTTCGTGTGTCGAAGGCGGGGATGTAGAGCAAGTGTGCTCGAACCTCGAAACAAATTCCTTGTGTTTGCGATTGCTCACTCTCTCTCTCTCTCTTTATCTCTTATTTATATCTTGCATGCTATTATTGTGCTTATCCTACATGCTTGATATTCATATTGTGCTTAATTGATATATGCTTGGGTTTGTTTGCTAACACTTGTATTTAACCAAGAGAGCCAACACGGCACCTCAACCCTTATCTAGGGGAATCTAGAGGAGTTAGTCCAGAGCCCTTCACGGGAAATTCGGCAACACTCTTGTGTTATACGTGGTGTTTAGTGTAAGAGTTTAGTCTAGGTCATAATAGTTTTTACTTCCGCTTTATTTGTTCATTTAGTGACCATTAGATTAGCCATCACCTATTCACCCCCCTTTAGGTGATCCTACAATTGGTATCAGAGCCAAGTGCTCTGAATTTGGGTCTTACAACCTAGAGTTAAAGATCCTCATTTTAGGCTAATCGCATATTTTATACACACACTATGGATTTCATGTCACCACCCATGTTTGACATCCTTAACATCCAAATTTGGAAGGTTAAGATGTCTATGTACCTCAAAGCCCTAGGCATTTATGTTTATCTTGCTACCACTAAAGATTCATATGTTATAGCAAGAATAATGAGGCTAATTCAAAAGCCCTTAATGCTTTAAAGTCTACCCTAAATGATGATTATTTATCTAGGGTTGCTAATATTGATTCGGCTTTTGTAGCATGGAACATCATCACCTCCCTTGGCGAAAAAGATCTATACTATGCGGGAGCGATTCGGATGTTGAAAGCGATACCTCCAACATGTGCTATATGGTCCAAGGGGATAACCCCCTTGAGGTAACTACCGAATCTGAGGTAGATGAAAATGACATGTCATATGATGAGCTTAGCACTTTCTGTCAACTACTTCTTGAGAAATATGACATGATTAAGAAAGATAATAAAAATTTGAAAAAGAAATTTGATTGCATACTTAAAGAAAATGATTCATTTAGAAATAAAATTGCATGCATTGAAAAAGAAAATGAGATTTTGAAAAATGAAAATATTTCCTTAATTTCTAAATTGAATGATTTATGTGAAGGAAATATGTCTTTGAAAAATGAAATTATCTTGGTGAAAAACAAAAAGAAATTGTTTTGCAAGAAAATAACTCTTTAAAAAGAAAAATTGTTTGAAAAAGAAAAAGTTTAAGTTTCTAAAAAGAAAAAGACTATTGATCATGCTTTACATGCCACTACCACTATTGATCAAAATGAAGTTAAATTTTTGAAAATAAAATGGATTGTTTGAGCTCAACTTTGAGCACATGTGCATTTAACCACACTAAATTGGAGTCTATGTTTTCAAAGAAACAAGCTCCACATTCTCATGCACATCATCATGCATATGCTTATGTTGCACGTCATGATCACACTCACACACATAAGCATTCTAAGGTGTACAAGCGTACACATTGTGGCCGCAAAGGCCATTTAGCAAAATTTTGTTATGATAAGATAAATGCTTTAAATTTTGCTAATAAAAATGTTTGGGTGCCTTACAAAGCTAACCCCCAAGGACCCAAATGAAAATGGGTACCAAAACCCCACCTTGTGTTTTTGATGTAGGTGAGGGCTCTCACACGACGTGAGAGGGATGGTGTCTTGATGGTGGATGCACATGGACTTGATGGATACATATATAGATGCATCGCTATCAAGGAGGTTTGGTGGGACAACCACCATGTTTGGAGTTTTGGAATATAGTTTCTTAGTTGGTAACTATTTCTAAACTCTTATTTTGTTTACATGCTTTTTATTCATATCATAATTTTAGCATGTTCATTTGTTTTATGTGCTTCATGTGGTAAATACATGTTTAGATGTAGATTCCATTAAAACTTGTGTATATACATGTTCAAGTAGTGAGCAACAAATTGATTCATATATGTTTGCACTTCATGCTCATTTGTACCCACTATATGCACATGTATAGCCTAGTTTTGATGATTCTTTCATTTATACCTGTTTTGCCAATTTTTATGTTTTACTTCATGTATATGCATTTTTATTCAAATCTAATAAATATACATGTATATCCTTTTTGAGTCTCTTGCCTTCATGCAAATTCTATTAATAGACTCGTTTTATGTTTGGGATATGTATGCATATTGTTAGATTTAGATAAATCATACATATACCTAGAAGTTTATTGTTTTTAATGAAAATAAATTTTCATGTTTTGTTTGATAAAATAAAATGAATAATTTGTTTTGATCATTTTGAGCCTTAATGACTATTTTCATGAAAAATTCTAGATACATGATTTTTGAACACTCACACCTTATTTGTTTATTCATGACTTTATTTCATGATTATTTTTGAGCTTTATGGAACATGAGTGCTTGAATTTTTGTGTATTTAGTATGATTCATGAAATACATATGAATTGATTTCATGTTTTTGAAGGATCTTTAACTAGTTTTTAAAAATTAATTTAACTAGTTATTTATTCTTCAATGTTTATGAGATATACACATGATCCTATTATTGTTTCAATTGGTATCATTGAATCGTTTCAATTGGTATCAATTTGACCCTATTTTTGTATATACTCATATTTTATTTTCTTATATATGTACGTATCAATTTCATTTGGTATACTCATTTTTCATACATATATATGAGTTGTTTTGTGCTTGAGTTAAAATAGTTTAAAGCACAAAGTTGTTTATGATAAGAAAATAAAAATTTTAAGAAAAATTCTCAAGATTTGTTTTATTGAGAAAATTCAAAATTTTATTTTATAAGAAAAATTCAAAATTTTTGATTTGTATTGCATATATGCAAGGAGCGCTTAACATCTCTTCTACATATAGATTCATGTTGAGTGTATTGTATATTGAGAAGCTTGACAACTCTTCTTTATGTGGTACATGTGTGTACGGGGAGCTTCACATCTCCTCTTATGCATTACATAATATGTGTTATGTGAATTGGGGCTTGTCATCCCTTCTTCATGTAATGCATATGTGTAGGGAAGCTAACTTAGTGTCTTCCTCTTCATGGATGTATATCACATATAATCCTTTATTGATTGATGTATGTTTACCCTTCATTAGTTCCTTGTTTCGGACAAAAAAGGGGAGAAAAATTTGATGATTTTGTTTTTACTTTAACCCCTTTGTTGATGATTGACAAAAAAGGGGAGAGGTATTTGGTATATATGCATGTTTTTATAAAAGAATTTATGTTTATGCATATATGTTTTTGTTTTGCAAATAGGAGAAAAAGATTTTGTGATTTTGTTTTAATGAATGCTCATAAGTATGTTTATCTCCTAGCTTTGCATACATGCCATACATTGCATATTTTTTGTTTGTTTGTTATGCATGAGTTAAGGGGGAGCTTCTTTGAAGCTTTACTTTAATCCAAGCATATATAACTTCATGAGTTTTGTCATCATCAAAAAGGGGGAGATTGTTGGCCCGAAGGCCCATCACTCTAGTTTTTATAATGATCAACTCATGTAGTTATAGTACTAATGATCTTGTGTTTAATTAGTGACAGATTTATGATCAAGATCTTTGTAGGTGCATAGCTTCAACAAAGGATTTAAAGTCAAGTTTTGGAGCAAGCACGGTTTGATCCAAGAGCCATTGGATCGTGTTTGGACCAAGTCAAAAAGATGAGAAGGCTTCAAGTGAAGACTTCAAGAAGATGAAGACTTGAGTTTAGGTTTGTTTTAATAAGATTTTGTTTTAGATAAAATGTAAAGGATAGAGTAGTTGGTGGATTGCTCAAGTATATATTACACACACACTCTTGATAGGTTTGTTTTTACAAAAGATTTTCTATTTTACAAAATATCATTTTGGTTTTTGGTATTTCTATATACATGTTTTAACCAAAACCAAGTTTAAAGCTTAATGTCAAAAACATAGATATTTCACCATATTTGTGTAGTGGATCATATCCATACACTCTATGCTTCAAATGAGTTTAAATATCTTGTTTTTGTATTTGGTGAAGTTTTGAAAAATCAAGTTTTGAAAAAAACTGTTTTCATTTGAGCCAAATATTTCCAACTTACAAAAATAGTCCAAATTATTTGTAAAATGCCTTGATTTTGTGCAAGCATGTTTGTTTATCAAAGTATATTGGTAAAACTATTTTTGTAGATTTTTCAGTTTTGTATGGGATTTTATTTCAATCAAAAAGACCAAGTTTTAAATCCCTTAACCTTGTTTCCTGGCTTCAGCCGGTCGACCGGAATGGTCGACCGCAGCTTGAAGTTGGCCGACCTTCACGGTCGACCGACGTGCACAGACGTGCACGCCAGTTCTGGCAGGAGGCCGGTCGACCGACCCGGTCGACCGTCCAGAGAGCTCTGCTCTCTGGAAAGGCCTCGGCCGACCGAGTGGTCGACCGGACAGAGAGACTTGCTCTCTGTATCCTGGCCTCGATCGACCGACCGGTCGACCGATGGCTCAACGGTCTGAAATATGACCGTTGGCCGGTCGACCGGGCGGTCGACCGACAGTTCTGTCAGACCCCAACGGCTAGTTTTTCTAGCCTTATAAATTTGGGGGTTTGGGCATTGTTTTTCTCTAAGATTTTCAAGTGGGTTTTCACCAGTTTTTCCTGAACTATTTAGAGTTTTTCCTCCACTTGATTTAGAGCAAATATTTCCAATCAAAAGGGGAGTTTTTATCAAGAGTGTTAAAAGAGATTTTCTTGAGTTTTCCTCCACCATCTCTTTCCTTATTTTCTCACAAACACTTGAGCAATTCATAGACATATTCATCCTATAGGAGTGTTGTAGTGAGATTGTTTTTAGGTGATCAAGTGTTGTGATCACCAAAGACTTCTTCTTTGTTCTTTGAGGAGGCGGACAAGTGTGTTCGTCGTGTTTTAAGTTCGGGTGCGAACTTGTTGTTTGAGGTGAGCCTCGGCAAGCTTGTGGGGCTTGCGGTGTGTACGGGACTAGGGAGTCCGAGGGTTTGTAGGTGTTGCGGCACCGAGGAGTGATCCATTGGGATCGTGCATAGTGAAAATCCTTCGTGTGTCGAAGGCGGGGATGTAGAGCAAGTGTGCTCGAACCTCGAAACAAATCCCTTGTGTTTGCGATTGCTCACTCTCTCTCTCTTTGTCTCTTGTTTATATCTTGCATGCTATTATTGTGCTTATCCTTACATGCTTGATATTCATATTGTGCTTAATTGATATATGCTTGGGTTTGTTTGCTAACACTTGTATTTAACCAAGAGAGCCAACGCGGTACCTCAACCCTTATCTAGGGGAATCTAGAGGAGTTAGTCCAGAGCCCTTCACGGGGAATTCGGCAACACTCTTGTGTTATACGTGGTGTTTAGTGTAAGAGTTTAGTTTAGGTCATAATAGTTTTTACTTCCCCTTTATTTGTTCATTTAGTGACCATTAGATTAGCCATCACCTATTCACCCCCCTCTAGGTGATCCTACACCACCCTGTCGGGGGACATCCCGATTGGTGTTTTGAATGCAGTTTGAAATGCACATAAAGCATCATCGAGCTTTGCTGACCAATCACGTCGTGACATGTTAACCATTTTCTCCGAGATGTGCTTCAGTTCTCTATTGAAAACTTTCACTTGGCTACTTATTTGTAGGCGGTATGGTGTGGCAACACGGTGCTTTACTCCATATTTAAGCCAAAAGGTCTTGAATTGGTGAAAAATGCTTCCCACCATAACTAATGTCGCCCTTAGTATTCCAAACCATGTAAAGATGTTCTTTTTTAAGAACTTTATCATCGCACATGCATCATTGGAAGGTAAAGCAACAACTCTACCCATTTGGAAACACAATCAACTGCCACTAGGATATAATGATTAGAGAAAGAGGATGGAAAGGGGCCAATGAAATCTATACCCCACACATCAAACAACTCAACTTCAACGATGTTGTTGAGAGGCATCTCGTTACGCCTAGAAATGTTTTCCACCCTTTGATATGCATTACATGTTTTAGCATAAGCATAAGCATCCTTAAATAGTATAGGCCAATAAAATCCTAATTGTAATACTTTTGCCGCTGTCTTGATTGCACCAAAATGACCTCCCACTTCCCTAGCATTGCAATGGTGCAGAATGCTTTCCATTTCGTTCTTGTGCACACACCTTCGCACGGTTTGATCCACACAATATTTGTAGGGAATTGGATCATTCCACTGGTAGTATTTAACATCTGCTAGAAATTTTTTCTTTTCTTAGAACGAAAGATCAGATGGAAAACACCACATGTTAAGAAATTCGCGAAAGGAGCATACCAAGGTGGTGAATTGGCAGTGATACTCAATAAATATTCATCAGGGAAAGCATCGTAAATGGGAATTTCATTGGAGTCCTCCTCTTCTTGCTCAATGCAGGAAAGATGGTCTGCCACAAGATTCTCCACCCCCTTCTTGTCTCAAATTTTCAAATCAAACACTTGGAGAAGCAAGACCCATCTTATCAACCTCGGTTTGGCGTCTTTCTTTGCAAGCAAATACTTGAGTGTAGAATGATCTATAAATATATCAACTTTGGATCCAATCAGATAAGAATGGAATTTATCAAAAGCAATTATCATGGCAAGCAATTCTTTTTCTGTTGTTGTGCAATTCTGTTGTGCTTCATTTAATGTCTTGCTTGCATAGTATACTTGGTTGAGATTTTAAAGAATAAAAGAAGTGAAGTTCAGATTTCTTAGTCTCAATGCGAATCCGCTGTAGCAAGGGCTCAAGCGGGTCGTGATCCTCAGGGAAGGATGCGATGCAAGCTTTTCGGCCGATTCCCTTGTATGCTTCAAATAAGAAAAGAGATTAGATTTGAGAGATATATATGATATGAAAGATGTGGTTTTTACTGATTTTCTACCACAACCCTATTGCAAATTAAGGAGATTGAACATCATCTTAATATATGTGAAATTAATCCAAGGTTTATTAGCGAAGATGCAAGCAAGAATAAAGGAGTTTAGAATCTTACTAGTTCGCACACTTGAACATTCAACACGATTTCATCTTAACATCTAAGTACAGCGGAAGAAAAGCATTACCTTGAAGTTACGCTGTCAAAGTTCTTAAATATGAAGGGTGAGGAATTATTTAAAAGTGTGACCTAGATTAGAAATCTGTTTATCCATTTAGTCCTCAAGCAATCTTCTTTAAGCCTAGGGTTTCTAAAAAGTATTATTAATCTGTTCAACTCCAAACGTGCTTAGGGTTGCTTAAGAATTCAGCAAACCACAAAGGAAGATTAGTTAATCATCTTTTTATTATTTTTCTTTTCTTTTTTTTTATATATATGAGAAGAATAAAGAACGAAAGAAAATAAAAAGAATCGAGAGATCACAGATTAAACCAAACTCAAGAAATCACAAAGTAAATGCAAAATTAAATAACAGAAATTGACTAGAAAAAAGGTAACCTTTATTCGATGAACTGGTCCCAAATACAAGCTCCTTCTTCCACAACTCGCAAAAATTACAACTTGCTAAAAGAAAACTGGCTAAAAGAAAACCCTAAACGTCTCTGCATGCCCTGTACGTTGCACTGCAGGGGGTATTTATAGGTGCAGAAGGTCGAAGAGTCTCGGATGAAGTTGCCCACAAAATCTGTTGCCTGATCTCATCCATACTGCCGCAGAATTGTGGCTTTTGCCGCAATTCTGCGGCAAAGATGTGGCTGTTGGCCACGCGCTTTGGCGCGTGGCCTCTCCTGGTCCGTCCATGTGGGCGCCTGCTTCTGGAAGTATGATCCTGGCTCTTCATATTGGGATTTCGAGATAACTTGATAATCAAGTTACCTAGATTTTGAATTCTCCCAATCTCTTTTAAACGAATTTCCTTATCTCTGCACTCTTTTCATTCTCATCTGCAAGAGTTTAGGGTTGGGTAGAAGTCTATCCTTCCCTCATCTTTGATATTTGCGACTTTAGCCCTTTGTATTTGCATTTTGACTTCTTGTAATTGCGCTTTTACACCTGGGCTTCAAACATGGGCTTGGATCTGGGCTTTTGGGCTCTTTAAGCTTTATTTATTATTAAAATAATAATTCGAGGCCTGCACACAATAAATTACAAATTATTAATAAATGTGCAGAATTAAATGAATAAATATGAAAATGTGATGGTAAATATGATGATAAAAATGCACTTTTCACTACCAATCAATACTACTTGAAAAATCTTGTTCCGTCTTTGTCCTAATACAACTCTTAGTGTATAATCACTAGTATCGCACACTACTTCGAAGGGTAGACTCCAATCTGGTGCCACTATAATTGGTGCAGTAATCAACTTCTCCTTCAATAACTTGAACACCTGCAAAGAATCAATGAAAAAGTTAAATGGTGCACCTTTCATTAATAAATTTCACAAAGGTTTTACAATTTTAGAGAAGTCCCTGACAAAATCATGGATAAAATCCTGCATGCCCTGCGAAGCTTCTCACACCTCTCACATTTGTTGGAGGTGATAGCTTTTCAATGGTTTCAATCTTTGCACGGTCCACTCAATTTCTTTTTCGGATATATGATGTCTCAGCTTAATTTCTTCCATCACCATGAAATGACATTTCTCTCAGTTTAGGACCAAATTTATAGCTTCGCATCTCTGCAAAACTAGATTTAAGTTATGTAGACATGTATCAAAATAAGTACCAAAAACTAAAAAATCATCCATGAATACTTCTATAATTTGCTCAACCATATCGTGAAAGATAGCCATCATGCACCTTTGAAATGTAGCTGATGCATTACATAAACCAAAAGGCATACTCTTGTAAGAGAATTTACCATAGGGACATGTGAAAGTTATCTTTTCTTGGTCTTCAGGTGCTATGGCAATTTTGTTATGCCCTGAATACCCATCTAAAAAAATTTAATATGCATAGCCTGCAAGTCTCTCTAACATTTGGTCAATAAAAGATAATGAAAAATGATCCTTACGGGTTGCAGTATTAAGTTTTCTATAGTCCATACACACTCTCCACCCTGTGATTGTCTTAGTTGGTATTAGCTCATTATTATCATTTTTAACCACTGTGATGTCTCCTTTCTTTGGAAGAACTTGAACTAGACTGACCCAATTACTATCAGAAATATGATAGATCATACCTGCGTCAAGAAGTTTAACACTTCTTTTCTTACCACTTCCTTCATTGATGGGTTCAAATGGCATTGAGACTGAATCGAAGATTTATAGTTCTCCTCCATCAAGATTCTGTGCATACACAATGAGGGGCTTATACCTGTTATATTCATAATTGTCTAATCAATTACTGTTTTCTGATCTCATAGCACAGGCAAGAGTTTCTCTTCCTCGTCACCTGTCTAAAAAGAAGAAACAATTACTGGTAGTGTAGAATTCTCACCTAAAAATGCATACCTTAGAGTTGTGGTAACTCCTTGAGCTCTAATTTTAGTGCCTCAAGAATGGATAGTGGAGATGGTGAGGTACTTGCTCCAAGTTCTTCAATTTGTTGCCTCCCATACTTAGGCAATGATGTTGTTGCCTCTAAGAAGTTTGCACACTCCCTTCTTTAAAAATCATCCTCAGTGATGGTTGCTGAATGAATGAGGTATGTCTCAAGTGGTAATGTTGAGGTCTCATTCTCAAACACTTCAGTTGTCACCTTCTTAATTATGTCAATATAATGACATTCATCATAGTTTGAGGGATATTTCATCACCTTAAAGACATTTAATGTGACTTCTTAATCCTGCACATGAAGAGTTAATTTTTTTCTATTGCATATCTATTAATGTATTACCAGTTGCAAGAAATGGACGTCCAAAAATGAGAGCTACTTCCTTATCCTCCTCCATGTCAAGTACGATAAAATCTGCAGGAAGTAAAACTTTTTCACCTATACTAGCACATCTTCAATTACTCTTCTCGGGAACTTGATGGACCTGCCCGCCAACTGAAGTGATACGCTAGTTGATTTTGATTCTCCTAACCCCAAGGTCCTGAATACAGAAAGAGGAAACAAATTAATTCTAGCACCAAGATCGCATAAGATTTTTTCAGAATAAGAATTTACTATGGTGCAAGGTATAGTGAAACTCTCTATATCCTTAAGTTTTGGAGAAAGCTTGTTTAGCAGAATAGCACTGCATTCTTCATTCAACGTTATTGTTTCATAATCCTCTAGTTTTCTCTTATTTCTTAGGATCTTCTTCATAAACTTTACGTCATTGGGCATCTGAGCTAGGGCCTCTGCAAAAGAAATATTAATATGCAATTTTTTAATCCTATTTAGAAATTGAACAAACCGCTTATCTGTAGTCCATTGCTTGTGTCTCTGGGGGAATGGAAGTGGGGGAATACATGACTTGATAACTGACTTCTCTGTAGGACCTTGTGGAGCCTGAGAATCTCCCAGAGTTCAGCACTTTGCCGAGATTTCAGCTGGCTGGCCGAATTTTGGCTCTGTATATCTCCTGCCTTCTTCTCTTTTTCTGAGTTTTTTTATCTTCAGTGTCTGTTGAAGCAGGGTTTTCTTCTCTGGAGACTTGGTTCTGTGCTAGGATTTTTTCACTTCTTAACGTGATTGCCTTGACGTGTTCTGTGGAATTTACCTCCGTGTTGCTTTGTAACGATCCTTGTGGTCAATTGTACAACAGGCTAAATATTTGACTCTGCACTTCTAACTTATGAATTGCAACTGCTTGGTTCTTCAGGTTGGTGTTTGTGGTGGTCATGAATGTTTGTGTAGTGGCGGCGAGCAGTTGCATTGTCTCCTCCAGGCTTGACTTCTTCTCTTGTGGTGGTGGTGGCCTTGCTTGCAGTTGCTTAAAGTTATTCACTCTTAGAGCACTATTGTTGTTGTTACCATCCCATCCTAAATTAGGATGATTTCTCCAAGCTGGTGTGTAGGTGCTCAAATAGGGGTTATTATTCCTCTGAAAGTTGTTCGCGTAGTTTGCCTACTCGGTTGAAGGGAACCCAAAGTTGCCAACTTGTCCTTCATTGGCTGGTTGCCCTGCAGCAAATTCATCATATGGAGGGTTTTGAGTTTGGATGGTGCTTACATTAGTTGCGTCGAGTTTCTTTATTAACAATGCAAGTTGTGCATGTATTGCAGAGATTGCGTCTATCTCATATACTCTGGCCGCCTTCCTTGGCATCGATCGATCTGATTGCCACTGGTAGCTATTTGAGGCCATCTCCAAAAGAAGCTCGTATGCCTCATCCCGTCCCTTTCCCATAAGTGCTCCTCCCGCGGCTGCGTCAATTATCATCTTGGTATTTGGATTCAATCCATTGTAAAAGAATTGGATCTCCAATCAAGCAGGAAGTCCGTGATATGGGATTTTCCTGATCAATCTGCACCTTCCCAAGCTTCGTAGATACTTTCAGATTCAGGTTGAGAGAAAGTTGTGAGATCACCTCATAGTTTTGCCGCTTTAGATGGAGGGAAGTATTTTGTAAGGAACTTATTCACCATCTCATCCCATGTTACCATGGTATTCTTAGGTAAAGAATTGAACCATGCTTTCTCTTTATCATTTAAAGAAAAAGGAAAAAGTTTCAACTTTATTACCTCTGGAGACACACCATTAATCCTTTGTGTGTCGCATATCTCTAGAAAACTAGAGTTGTGTTCATTGGGGTCGTCATGAGGGAATCCCCAAATTGATACGTGAGTTGCACCATCTGAATTAACCCCGACTTCAGTTCAAAGTTGTTTGCTTAAATAGTTGGCACAATGATGCATGAATTGGCTCCAGTTAGGGAGGGAACAGTGTAATCACTCAAGGTTTTTCTCTCATTTTGATCCGCCATCGCTTTTTCTCGATCTCTTCTTTTCTTGAGCAAGCGTCTGAAGGTTTTTTCAATCTCTGGATCAGGTTCATGAGTTTTACACTCCTAGAACGTCTCATGTACTAGTAACAATAAGTCTGGAGAAAACTCAACTCCGTTTAGAATAGGAATTCAGCTACCTGGCCGAACTCTGTGCTCTGTTGAGGTTGAACTTCCTGTAACTTGCAGGGAGAAAGATTTTTATATTATATCTGTAGATAGAATTCAAAGCAGAACAGTAATCGATATTGTTGATATTGAAAATTATACAATCCCCGGCAATAGCGCCAAAAACTTGATGTGTGCAGATTCAAATGGCAAGTGTACCAATCGTTAACAAGTAATATAGAGTGAATAGAGTATCATCCCACGAGGATTATTGTTTCAAGTACCAACTTAATCTTTCCTAATTTAATTTGAATAATTAATTTAATTGGAATATGTTGTGATTAAACTTTGCTAAAGAGGTTTGCTTTAATTATGAAAAGAATTAGGGTAATGATTTTAGTAATTGTAATCAGATAAGTTATTATGCTTGAGCTAATTCATCCTACTCATGCTAACAATCGAATTTCCCTATCCTAATTGGTACTTTCTCTCGAATAATATCAATTCTATCTTCTAAATTTAGAATCTACAATCTTTCAAAATAGTAAATTGCTAGCTAGAAGATGCATTAAGTGTGATAGATATTCCTACCTGACTGCGCAGCTCTTACGTCTCAACTTCTCAAGCTATGGTTCTTAATCTTAGAAGCTTTTGCTAAATTATTGTTGGCCCAAAGGCCCATCACTCTAGTTTTGATGACGATTAACTTATGTAGTTATAGTACTAATGATCTTGTGTTTATATAGTTTCAGTTATTGATCAAGATCTTAGTAGGTGCTTAGCTTCAACAAAGGGGTTTTGAAGCTAACACATGTAGATTCAAGAGCTCGCGCGTCAAGATCGCATCTTGCACTCAGTTGGAATCAAGCTCTTTGGATGAGTCGGCTTGAGAAGGAGTTCTACAAGAAAACTTCAGTTGATATTTAGTTTAGTTGTATTTAGATCTTGTGTAAAGATAGATAGTGTTGATATGCTCAAGTTCACACACACACAAGTAGTTAAATATGTTTGGTTTTCGTTTAACCGGTTTTGGATTTCAAGTTCAGATATATTAGTTTTCATGAATAGATTGAATCAAAACAAGTTTACATGGTTTAAGTATATTATATTTCATCTATATACATATATGCTTTATAGAATTAGAAAAACTTCTTTTGACGATCCTATTTATGTGTTTAGAGTTTTGCAATTAACAAAACTTATTTTGAATTTCATGTCAAAAATATAGATATATTTTTACATGTGTATTGGATTCTATTCAAATACAATATGCTTCAAATGTGTTTCAATATCATGTTTTTGTGCTTATATAAGTTTTGGAGAAGACGATTTTTCATTTCAAAATTCAAGTTTTGGAAAATTCAGCTTTCGGGTAGTGCCGGTCGACCAAGCGGTCGACCAACATGCTTGGCCTGGTCGACCGGGCAGTCCACTGGAGCTCCAACGATCAAAAATTTGACCGTCAGACGGTTGACCGGAAGGTCAATTCTGACCTTTTCTGGCTGCTAATGGCTAGTTTTTTGAGAGGCGATATATTGGGCTTCTCTTGGGCAGTTTTCAACAAGATTTTTAGTGAGTTTCTCTGCCCATCTTTCCAGTGTTTTGTAGCAAGTTTTAAAAGGAGTTTTTATGCCTAAAGTTTTATCTTTTATTTGTTTCCAAGGGTTGGAAAAATCAAAGAAAAAGAGAGTCTTTGGGAAATTTGTTTTGATCTTATTTCTATTTTATTCTAGTTTTTTTTTAAGTATTTTTCTCTGTGATTTTTTTCCCAAATACCTTGTTTTCTCACACTTGAGCTATCATGTCTAATTCTATCTATAGGATCTTGTTTTTATGAAAAAATTATTTGTGGTCTATTAAGATCACCAATATTATAATCTTTCATTTGATTTTGCTTTGGGCCTTGATTGGTCACTAATGTTGCATATTTAATGTCACATTTCCATACTCATTTTAGAATAAAAGCCTGCATTGCACTAATTATTTGTTTAATTTATTTGCAGGCCCAATCCTTCAGGAGATGAAGAGAAATGAGCCCAAAAGCCCACCAGAATTCTGAATTAAATCAGAATTAATTCGCACACACAAAATCAGGACAAAATCAAGAGGTTGAAACCGGTTGAAAAGAATCCTCTCAGAATCGATCGGTTAAAGCCAAGAATCCAAGGTCATTTCGTCAGAATCTGGGGCTCAAACGAAGAAACCAACAAAGGATAAAGGCAGAAAAAACCCCCGGAGAGACCCACCAACAGGGTGTGGCCATCTGGCCACACCCTGGCCGCAGAAACGCGGCTTGGGTCGCGTTTCCGCGGCAATCTTGGGGAGTTAGGGGGAGCGTTTGCTCCCCCGAGCTCCCCGGGATCCTGGTTGTTGGGTATTTGCCTATAAAAGGCCTGTACTTTCGCTGAAAAAGGAGGCAAATGCAGATTAGGATTTAGCTTAGTTTTCATTTCTTAGTTTAGGTTTTTAGTCTTTCTTTTTATGTAATTTGTATGTAACTTAGGGTAGAAGAAGATTCATGTAAGTAAGAGAGAGGGGCTGATGCTGAGAGTGACACCGACGATGTACCCTACTCCTTTCTTTCATTGTCTTAGCAAGTAATAAAGGTAAATGCTTTGTTTGTTTTCTATTCTGCTTTACTTTACATTTGTTTTGCTTTCCTCTTCCTCTTCTACTTTACCTTGGTTGTATTTGTTGAGTGTACAAGTGAATTCCAAAGCAAGTATAACAAAGCTACGTGAGAGCCAGCGATAGTTCATGAAGACGTTCTCCTCTTCCAAGATCCGCATCACTTCGTTCTTCTTATGCTTGACGATATAATGTGCACGGGGACCGAGCTCGAGTTTATGATCTATGCGTTGAACGCCTCCGAAGCAAAAAGATAGAACTTGCAAAAAGGTTTCCAAGTAAGTCATCAATCAACCTAGGTAAGTATCTCTTCACTTTTCTTTACTTCTTTTCTTTTCTTTCTTAGTTTAGATCACCAACCACTTCTTCCAAATCGTTTTCATTCTTCTCTCCACTTCATTGTAAATAGTCGCTTTTATTGTTTTCTGATTTTTCCACCTTCTTAGTCTTTCATATTCTTCTAACTTTAACTATAACTTTCTTTTTCATTTTTATAACTTTAAAACAGAGAAGAACCTTCGTTTTATTTTCTTAAACGATTTCAATAAAGAACTGTAACGCTTCCATCGCAAACCCTCCTTGTGGATCACGACCCGTATAGCCACTTGTTATAGCGGAAGAATTGAGCACTTGCACATATTCTTTCTTAAGTTCTATAATCTCGTATTTTGTGTGCAGGTCTAGACTCAATCAAATTTTGGCGCCGTTGCCGGGGAGAGTAAAACGGTTTTTATTGAAATCTGAATTTTTATTGAAAATTTTTTAGAACTAAACGAATTTTCTTCTCTGTTGTAGGTTACAGGGCAAGAAAAGCAGGAAAATAAGTTTGCAGTGACATACAAGTGGTATTGGGCCTCTGCTCTAGAAAGCAGAGACCCATTGCCCTCTGAATTGCCGCATTTCCACAGCAAAAGCCGCGAATCCGCGGCAATAAAGAGCTGACTACTAACAGCTTTTTGCAGGGCTGCTTAGTTTGCAAATTCTAGTTTTCTGCAATTCTTTATTTCCTATATGCCATCACATAAGCCTGCTAAATAATCAACAGTAAAACGTTTGTTGCAAAAGTTAAAAATTGAGTAGACGTTTGCATTTTAGGCACGCGTTCTTTTCAATTCCTTTATCTTTACTGTTGAAGAGTGCTGGAGCAAGGTACGTTAGCATTGCATGTAGAATAGGAATCATTTCTTGCTTGATTTCCATGCTTGGAGTGAATCTTATTTACATATCCTGTACACTTGCACAAACTTATTTTAAGGGCACTAACCCAATAACAAGATAAGGTGGGGATTTAATCACCCTTCCTTAGCCCAAGAATTAGAATCCAAGCACTCACTAACCCAAGCCTAACTTAAAATGAGTAGACGTTGGCCCTAGGGACATCTCGGACTCAATTAGGAGATTATCCTAAGGGGGAAAGGTGTTGGAACTTGACTCTTGCAAAATCAGTGTCTAGGAAAGGGATTAAGGGCCGAAAGCCCGAAGGTTGGTGGTTATTTAATTAAGGAACGTCTTTTGACGGAAAACCTCCCACCAACCTTGCCTTGACCTGGCTGATTAGCTTGTGGTCAAGGTCTACATTCAACCTCCCGTGGACAGTCTACCCAGTTAGGAGTCGTCTAGGTCTAGGTCTACCCTAACTTAGGCTAGAATTTTTTCTTGTTTTGTTTGTTTATTTGTTTGTTTTTCTTCGTTTGTATTCTATTGTGTGATATGGACTATAATAATAATTTTTTCAACTACAATAATAATCCATATTACACACCGACTTCATTTTCGGATATTACCAACCCGGCATATCATAACTTTGACCAACCTAGTGTGCCGGATTGGTCTTATCCGAATCAATATGACCCATAACCCCCATCTAATAACTATAATCTCCATAATGATTTCAACTCTTCACCGAGTCAGTGGGGATTCACCTCCCCTGAGCATAATTTCCAACCACCTTGTCCTTCTTCTCCACCTAGTCCACAATATTTTCAAGATTCATACTCAGTTCCACCCGTCCAAAATAGAAAACCATCAATTTTGGAACGGAGTATGCGTGAGTCCAAACACAAATCCCAAAATCTGATGGACTCACAATTTCAATACCACTTCCAAGATAACTCTTCATCTTTTCATCAAAACAATGAACCCATCAATTATGAAAAGATGCTAGAAGCCATGACTCATGCTCAAAATGCTAGAAATCATGACATAGATATGATGGTCGAATCTCTACGTTCCCACCGTCCTGATGTCACTTACCATTCTGTTAGAGCCGAAGAGACATGTTGTTTTGGAAATCAAGATTCTAGTTCAGAACAACCATTTGAACTTGCCCAAACTCCAAATTTTGAAAAAGATGTTGACAGTTTGGCAAGTTATTCCTTTCATGAAATAGAACTTGAGAATGAATATGATCTTGAACCCCAACTTAGTGATTCAATTCTTCTTCCTGATTTGATTATGACTCCGGTATCTTCACCTGACTTCAATTTTTTCCCGGAGTCAACATTGGATCCTGTATCAATTCATAATGAAATTGAATCACCCATCTTTGAGGATCATATTGAACCTGACCAATTATACACTTTTGAAGATCCTATTGACAAATTGGCAAGTTCTCATTTTTATGATATTGAACTCAATGAGATATGTGACCTAGATTCCCAAATCTGTGATCCAGTTCAACTTTCTGAATCAATATTGACTCCTGTTTTATTACCAAACCTGAGTAATATTTTCGAGTCAGTTTTGATTCCCCCACCTATCATTCATGAACTTGAATCACCAACATTGAGTCACATTCCATTGTTAGAACATACATGTGGACTAGAGTTTCAATTTCTTGACTTGGACCCTATTCCTAAACCAATTCCGACTCCTGAACCTTTACTTGACTTAAGTCACCTTCCCGAGTCGGTATTAGTTCCTGTCCTTCCTGAGTCCAAGTCAATTGTTCTATCATTTCATACTCCATTCTGGGACGAGGTGGTTGACAAATTTGACTCCGAAATTAGTTATGGAATATGGACATTAGATGGGGTCACATATTTAATAAAGATCCTTTATGGATTCATCTTTTTAATGGGTTATATTAGTGTAATTTCTGGTGGGTTCCTCCGAGACCCAAGAAAAGTTGATTGGGCCATGTTTCGTGAACCAATCAGACCACCACCGGAACCACCACCTTAAGGTAACCATTTTCCTTCCCTTTCTTCTTTTTCATGCATCTATGCATTAATTCATACATTGAGGACAATGCATGAGATAGGTGTGGGGGAGGGTCTAACATAACTTTTCTTTTTCTTTAAAATAAAAAAAATTAACATTTTTCTTTATTTTAAAAACTTTTTGAAAAATAGAAACAATATTTTGACTTATTTTTGTAAGAAATTAAGTTAATTTTAAGGAATAGGAAAATCCAAATTAGGATTTCTTATACTTGGTCAAAATAAGATTATTTGTTTGATTTTTAGAGTTAGGAAGATAATTTGTCAAAGTAATTTGGTCTTGAACTTTACCTTGATGAAATATGAACACTTCATACACTTACACACTTAGGGTTCAAAAACAAAGATTCTTATGCCTTATAAAATATATATATATATATAAACAAATCTAATTATTGATTAGCTAGGTGCTTTGGCCTAAGAAAGCCTTAGTATTTATGCAAAAGATAATTAGATGAGTTTGAAAAAAAAAAACAAATCTAATTATTGATTAGCTAGGTGCTTTGGCCTAAGCAAGCCTTAGTATTTATGCGAAAGATGATTAGACAAGTGAAAAGAAAAATCCTCTGATTAAGCTGCGTATTTGTGCCTAATAAAGCATGTGTTCACGCCTAAAAGAGGTTCATATAATAAAATCCTTAGTTTTGTGGCCTGGTTTGCTCGAGTCCTTAAGTCCTTGGGGGTGTTTTCTCACCTGGTGCCCTAAGACCGTTTGGTTTGGGAGTCATCGATTAAAGGCTCGTTACATGGGCAGATTAGAAAGCCTAATAAAACTAAGGAATAATACCACAAAAAAAAAGTATATATATAAAAATAAATAAGGCATAAGAGTTTGAGTTAATGAACCCTTAGTCAAAATTTTCACATTCACAAGGTGCATATGACTTAGGGTAAAGTAATAGACTAGATGAGAAGCACAATTTGACTCCTTACTTTGATTTATAACAAATTTTTTAGAGACTAAATTTAGGAATGAAAAATTCGGCTTTCCTATAACTTATAGATTGCTTAGATCTTACAATCATATTTCAAATATTTTTCTCTTTCAAAATGCTTTTCGAAAATACTAACTCTTTATTTCCCTTTCTTTATGGATTTTGTGGGTGTAATCCACTGAAAACCCTCACGAGACAAAACTCGTCCTCTAGGGGGAACCTAGAGGTTTAAAGGCTTGTTGCACATGCTCAGTGCAATCGCGCGACCTGCGAAAGTGGTCTAATAATCCTTAGTATAATGTAGTTGTTTTGCTCGAGGACGAGCAAAAGATAGGTATGGGGGTGTGATTGGTCACTAATGTTGCATATTTAATGTCACATTTTCATACTCATTTTAGAATAAAAGCCTGCATTGCCCTAATTATTTGTTTAATTTATTTGCAGGCCCAATCCTTAAGGAGATGAAGAGAAATGAGCCCAAAAGCCCACCAGAATTCTGAATTAAATCAGAATTAATTCGCACACACAAAATCAGGGCAAAATCAAGAGGTTGAAACCGGTTGAGAAGAATCCTCTCAGAATCGATCGGTTAAAGCCAAGAATCCAAGGTCTTTTCGTCAGAATCTGGGGCTCAAACGAAGAAACCAATAAAGGATAAAGGCAGAAAAAACCCCCGGAGAGACCCACCAACAGGGTGTGGCCATCTGGCCACACCTTGGCCGCGTTTTCGCGGCAATCTTGGGGAGGCTTGGGCCGCGTTTTCGCGGCAATCTTGGGGAGTTAGGGGGAGCATTTGCTCCCCCGAGCTCCCCGGGATCCTGGTTGTTGGGTATTTGCCTATAAAAGGCCTGTACTTTCGCTGAAAAAGAAGGCCAATGCAGATTAGGATTTAGCTTAGTTTTCATTTCTTAGTTTAGGTTTTTAGTCTTTCTTTTTATGTAATTTGTATGTAACTTAGGGTAGAAGAAGATTCATGTAAGTAAGAGAGAGGGGTTGATGTTGAGAGTGACACCGACGATGTACCCTACTCCTTTCTTTCATTGTCTCAGCAAGTAATAAAGGTAAATGCTTTGTTTGTTTTCTATTCTTCTTTACTTTACATTTGTTTTGCTTTCCTCTTCCTCTTCTACTTTACCTTGGTTGTATTTGTTGAGTGTACAAGTGAATTCCAAAGCAAGTATAACCAAGCTACGTGAGAGCCAGCGATAGTTCATGAAGACGTTCTCCTCTTCCAAGATCCGCATCACTTCGTTCTTCTTATGCTTGACGATATAATGTGCACCGGGACCGAGCTCGAGTTTATGATTTATGCGTTGAACGCCTCCGAAGCAACAAGATAGAACTTGCAAAAAGGTTTCCAAGTAAGTCATCAATCAACCTAGGTAAGTATCTCTTCACTTTTCTTTACTTCTTTTCTTTTCTTTCTTAGTTTAGATCACCAACCACTTCTTCCAAATCGTTTTCATTCTTCTCTCCACTTCATTGTAAATAGTCGCTTTTATTGTTTCTGATTTTTCCACCTTCTTAGTCTTTCATATTCTTCTAATTTTAACTATAACTTTCTTTTTCATTTTTATAACTTTAAAACAGAGAAGAACCTTCGTTTTATTTTCTTAAACGATTTCAATAAAGAACTGTAACGCTTCCATTGCAAACCCTCCTTGTGGATCACGACCCGCATAGCCACTTGCTATAGCGGAAGAATTGAGCACTTGCACATATTCTTTCTTAAGTTCTATAATCTCGTATTTTGTGTGCAGGTCTAGCCTCAATCAGGCCTGTCCCTCTAGTGTAGAGGTGGTTGTGCTTTGGGTTTATGATTTTCCCTCTTGTGTAGAGGTGATTGAAGTTTGGCTTTGTGCCCATCCCTCTTGTGTAGAGGTAATTGTGTTTTGACTTTGTGCCTTGCCTCTTATGTAGAGGTGGTTGTGTTGGAGAGAGAAGTTTTATACTCCAAGTTTGTAATTGCAAATTCCTCGGTGGAGGTTCCCTTTGTGGGAGGTCCTGTGTAGACGTAGTGAAAATCCTTCTGTGTGAAGGCGAGAATGTAAAGCAGTGGCTCGAACCTCGAATCATATCTTGGTGTTTGCGTTTGATCCACTATCTCTAAACTCTATCTCTCTTATATCTTGCATTACTTATATTATTCATATCACATACATGCTTGGTATTGTTTCTGTGCCCGTACTTGTGTTGAACCAACAGAGCTTCATATAGCACCTCAACTCTAAATTTAGAGGAATCTCGAGGAGATAGTCCAAAGTCATTCACCAGGAATTCGGCTACACTATTTGGTTATACATTGTGTTTGTAATTGTTTTTTAATTCAGCATCATTTGATGTTAGATTAGCAAGTACACCTATTCACCCCCCTCTAGGTGTATTTTCAATTGGTATCAGAGCCTACACTCCTGATATTAGGTTTAACCACCTAGGAGTGGGATCTTAGATTGCTAATCTAGTATTGCATTTGCACACATATAGTGTATACACTCGTAAATCACCTTGCCCCTCCCATATTTTATATTTCTAACATCAATATGTGAAAGTTTAGAAAGAGTGCTTATCTAAAAGCCCTAGGTTTTTCATGTTTATCTTGCCACTACTAAGAAATCCTGTTTTGGTAATAACAAGTACATTGAGGCTAATACATAAGCCCTAGATGTACTAAAGCATTCACTTAGCAAAAAATATTTATTTATGGTTTCTCATTGTGATTACGTTTTTGCAGTGTAGAATACATTGACCTCTCCCGAGCTACAAATGACAAACTATGTGGAGAATCTAGTGAAGATGAGTCTGAGTAAGCTTGTTCATGGTCCAAGGGAATGACTCCCTTGAGGTGAACTCGGACACTCAACTAGATGATAGTGCTAGTTCTTCAGGAGATGACAATATGAATATCGATGCCTTAAATGAAAAACTTTCATTATTTTGTGAAAACTTGCTTGAAAAATACAATCTTTTGAAAAAGAAAAGTTTTGAATTAAAAAAAGAAAATAAAAATTTGTTTTCTAAACTTGATATGATTTTGCAAGAGACAGTTGAGATTTCAAATGAAAGGGACTCATTGAAATTTCAACTTAACCTTGCCTTAAATGAAAATGAATTTTTGAAGAATAAAAATAATTGTGATGATGTTTTGAAGAATAATGAGGTTTTGTCTTCAAAACTCGATTTTGTTTTAGAAGAGAACAATTCTTTGATAAATAAAATTGCCCTGATTTCAAAAGAATTGGAATTTATTTCAAAGGAAAATACTTCTTTAAAAAATGATTTAGCTTCTCATTCCTGTCAGATCCCATTGTTGTAACATCTATTGATAAAAATGCATACTCCACTTCTTCTTCAAGTATTAATAATGATATGTGCATGTTGAAGAAAAGTATAGATTGTCTGCGTTCCACTTTGAGCCAATGTTTTACGGATCATAAGAAATTGGAATCCATGTGTCGTAAAAAATAAGTTTCACATATTCATACACACCAATCACGGCATGCACATACTTCTCACGTTCATACACATGACACCTTGTATGGTAGTGTGTATACTTGTACACATTGTGAACGTAAGAGCCACCTTGCAATGTTTTATTGTGATAGAATAAATGTTTTAAATTTTACAAATAAGTTTGTTTGGGTTAGGAAAGATGCTAACCCTCATGGACCTAATAAGGTATTGTACCAAAATTCACCCCTATTATATTTGATGTAGGTGTGGGCTCTAACTTGACGTGAGAGTTTTGGTGCTTTGATAGTGGATGCGTTTGAGCTTGATGGTCACTACATTGGATGCATCACCTTCAAGGATGTTTGGTGGGAGGACCACCATGGTTTGGAGACCTAAAGATTAGTTAAATATCTCTAACTCTCATTTTGATTGCATGCTCTCATTGATTGATTTTTAGCATGTTTTAGTTTTTCATATTTATTATGTTAAATGAAATTTTAATTAGACTTGAGATATACATAAACGGTATTTGAGATACACCCATGTTTATATGGATTATTATTTTTGTGTTCGCAGTATAGTTTAGCTATTGTGTATGTCCTAGCTCTAAAGCACCTGTATTTACCCTAATGATCATGTTTGTTTGTGATTTTGCACTTCATGTTTTTGAGTACTTGTTTAGATGAAGTTTTCGTTAAAACTTGTGTTTATATTTGTACAAGTAGTGAGCTACACTTGGTTATTATGTGTTTGTCCTTTTACTCATTTGTACTCATTACATATATATGTATAACCTAGTTTTTATGATTCTTTCATTTATACTTGTTTTCCCTATTTTTGTATATGTTTTCATAAAAATGTGTTTATTTTCATGCATATGTTAATTTTGTATAAAACTATTAGATATACATGTCTATCATAGAGTCACTTGCCTTTCATGCAATATTTTATTATGGACTCGTTTATGTTTGAGATATATATGTACACTTTTAGTTTCAACAAAACATTTATATACCTTGAAGCGCATTTAGTTTTAATGATTTCTTACTTTCGATAAAAGTAATTTCATATGAGCTTCTTTGTCCTATTTCCATGATTTTGTTAATTACATGATTCTTACACTCTATATTTGGTGTTTACTCATGATTTTTTGTTTCATAAGCATATATGTGATTTATTGCTATTTGAGTGACAATTATTGTGTGATTTTCATGTTTTCATAGATATATTCATATTTTTTTCTTACTTGAAGGATTTCGTACTAGTTTTCAAAAATTATCTTTAAAACTAGTTCTTATTCTTTAATTGGTAGAGTTTTCAAATATGTTAAAATATTTTTAAATCATAATTTTTGAAAACCCCTACCTTCTAAGGACGGTTGGTTGGGTGACCATGTCTTGTATACCATTATTAAATATCTTTTAAATTTGTGCATGAATAGGGTGATAGGTATGAGTTATACACATAATCTTCATAGAATTTTATTTTTGTATACTCATATGTGTTTCTTATATATGTATGCTTCAATTTTCAATTGGTATTTCCATTTTCATACATACATATATATGATTTGATTGTGCTTGTTTTATAATGTCCTTACATTTTTAAAATACAAATTATGTTTATGTTAAGCTTGGTTTTATTCTAAATATTAATTGGTATCTTCACAAGCTAATGCATTGATTTCAATTAGTATTTCAATTGCTAATCATTTCAATTGGTATTTATTTGGTATCAAAATGTACTTCATATTTCACCTTCAATTGGGATCAAAATCTGCTATTTGTATCTTAAAACTTTTTTGTTACAAGTGATACTAATATTTATTTTTTTCAACTATTATTTGATTTTATTGGTATCATAATTCATTTTGTTAACTTCAAGAAATTTCAAAAATTTGTTTTAAAAAGCGGTTTCAAAATTTTTTGATATATATTGCCTATATGTATGGGGAGCTTAACATCTTCTCCATATAACAATTCATGTTGAGTGTATCTCACATTGAGAAGCTTGACCTTTCTTCTTTATGTGATATACGTGTGTAGGGGGAGCTTAACATCTCCGTTTATACATTGTATATTTTACTTTATGTGGGATAGGGTCTAGTCATCCCTCCTCTATATATTGCATGTATGTAGGGGAGCTAACTTATTGTCTCTCCTTTTCATGAATGTATCTCCCATATACATCTTTATTGTTTGATTGTCCTCACCCCTTTGTTAATGAATTGACAAAAAGGGGGAGAAGAATTTAGTGAGTTTATATATGCATGCTTGATATATGTATTTATGCATATATGTTTGTGTTTACTTTATTCATTATTGAATATCTATTTATTTATTACTATGCATGAGTTAAGGGGGAGCTTCTATGAAGCTTATTTGTAATTCATGCATATATAACTCTATGAGTTTTGTCATCATCAAAAAGGGGGAGATTGTTGGCCCAAAGGCCAATCACTCTAGTTTTGATGATGATTAACTCATATAGTTATAATGCAAATGATCTTGTATTTATATAATTTCAGTTATTGATCAAGATCTTAGTAGAGCTTAGCTTCAACAAAGGAGTTTTAAAGCAAACACATGTAGATTCAAGGGCTCGCGCGTCAAGATCGCATCTAGCATTCTGTTGGAATCAAGCTCTTTGGATGAGTCGGCTTGGAGAAGGAGTTCTACAAGAAAACTTTAGTTTGCATTTAGTTTAGTTGTATTTAGATCTTATGTAAAGATAGATAGTGTTGATATGCTCAAGTTCACACACACACACACAAGTTCAATATGTTGGTTTTCGTTTAACCGGTTTTGGATTTCAAGTTCAGATATATTGGTTTTCATGAATCGATTGAATCAAAACAAGTTTACATGGTTTAAGTATATTATATTTCATCAATATATATATATGCTTTATATAATTAGAAAATTTTATTTTGACGATCATATTTATGTGTTTAGAGTTTTGCAATTAACAAAACTTATTTTTGAATTTCATGTCAAAAATATAGATATATTTTTTACATGTGTATTGGATTCTATCCAAATACAATATGCTTCAAATGTGTTTCAGTATCATGTTTTTGCTCTTATATAAGTTTTAGAGAAAATAGTTTTTCATTTCAAAATCCAAGTTTTGAAAAATACGGTTTTCGGTTTAAAGCTTAATTTCTATATCAAAAAAATAGTTCAAATAATTTACAATATGTGTTGATTTTTGGTGACACATATTTGTTATTCAAATATTTTCAAGAACTGATTTTTGTGGATGAGAATTTATGGGATTTTATATAAGTTAAAAGGATAAATTTTTAATCCCTATATTACCAACCAGATCCTGCTGGCAGTCGATCGGACCAGTGGTCAATCGACCGGACCGGTCGACTGACGTGCGCGAGGACGTGCACAAGACCAGCCTAGATGGCCGGTCGATCGGGCGGTCAATCGGAGCTCCAACGGTCAGAAATTTAACCGTTGGATGGTCGACCGGCCGGTCGACCGGAAGGTCAATTCTGACCTTTTGTGGCTGCCAGGGGCAAGATTTTTGAGAGGCTATATATAGGGCTTCTCTTGGGCTGTTTTCAACAAGATTTTCAGTGAGCTTTTCTTCCCATCTTTCAAGTGTTTTGCAACAAGTTTTAAAAGGAGTTTTTGTATCTAAAAGTTTTATTTTTTATTTTGTTTTCAAGGCTTGGAAAAATCAAAGAAAAAGAGTCTTTGGGAAATTGGTTTTGATCTTTGTTTCTATTTCGTTCTAGTATTTTTCTCAAGTATTTTTCTTTGTGATTTTTTTCAAACACATTGTTTTCTCACACTTGAGCTATCATCTCTAATCCTATCTATAGGATCTTATTTTTGTGAGAAAAATTGTTTGTGCTCTATTGAGATCACCAAGATTGTAATCATTCCTTTGCTTTGGCTTAGTGCCCATACCTCTAGTGTAGAGGTGGTTGTGCTTTGGATTTGTGGTTATCTCTCTTATGTAGAGGTGATTGTAGTTTGGCTTTGTGCCCATCCCTCATGTGTAGAGGTGATTGAGTTTTGGCTTTGTGCCTTACCTCTTGTGTAGAGGTGGTTGTGTTGGAGAGAGTAGTTGTGTACTTCAAGTTTGTAATTGCAAATTCCTCGGTGGAGGTTCCCTTTGTGGGAGGCCCTTTGTGGACGTAGTGAAAATCCTTCTGTGTGAAGGCGGGAATGTAAAGCAGTGGCTCGAACCTCGAAATATATTTTGGTGTTTGCGTTTGATCCACTATCTTTAAACTCTATCTCACTTATATCTTGCATTACTTATATTGTTCATATCATATACATACTTGGTATTATTTATGTGCCCATACTTGTGTTGAACCAAGAGAGCTTCATATAGCACCTCAGTTATTAATTTAGAGAAATCTCGAGGAGATAGTTTAGAGCCCTTCACCAAGAATTCGGTTACACTCTTTGGTTACACGCAGTGTGTTACAATTGACTTTTAATTCCACATTATTTATCATTAGATTAGCTAGTGGATTAGGAGAAAACCGCGCACAAAAGTGTATGTTTTGAAATTGATATTTAAAGTGTGTGTGCTTTGGCTTCCTCGATACTTCGGTTATAGCATAGAGGCTAAAACGAGTCGAATCCACAAGGACGGGAGGCGATAGAAGCTTTACCGGTCGATTCACGTGTTTGTTAAAAAGTTCTTCAAAGTTTTAAAGAATGAAAAGAATGGAAAAAAAAGAATGAAAAAGAGAAGTGTACGGTGAAATACGAAGAAGTAAGAAACATAGAAAAGAATGATTTTTGTTGTTTTTGTATATCTAAAATAAAGTGAAAGAGAAAGAAAACTCACGGCTACTAACTACTAATGACTCCACTAACACGCTAACCTCTTAGTGATAGTTGCCTCACATGTATCATTGGCCATCACTAGTCCTTGGTTCAAGAGCGATTCAAAGTATAACCCATATGTAACTCATCACAACCCAACTCAACAAAACAAGTGCAATCTTACACTTAAATCATCAAACCCGATAAGAGCAAGTATGAAATAAAGTAATGTTAGCTTGTTAGAAAGTTAGGAAGTTAGAGTGTTAGATCCATCATCATGAGCCATCAATGGCACTTGCAAGAGTAAGACCAAGTAGAGGCTATTAGATTCATATGGATTATCATAAAAAAGTTAGACTAGTTGGTGGTTAGTAGTTAGTTGCCATGAGAGAAAAATTAGCTACACATGTAAAAGAGATTAGAGAGAAGAAAACAAAGATTAGGTAAGGGAGCACCTTTCATAGATTATCACCTTCTATTACAAACACTCTTGCATTCCAAGCATGTACCACTCTCTCTCCCTATTACAAGATCTACAAAATAGAAAATACAATGGAGGAAGAAGAATTAACCTAAACTAAACTATCCTAAACTATAACATGAAAATGAAACTATCCTAAACTCTGTATATATCCCAACTGAAGAACCTAGGGGTTTTTATAAGCACCAGGGAAGGGGGCCAGGGGACAAACCTTGGCCTGAAGCGCGGTGCACGCCGCGCCCGTTGGTTGCACGCGCGGCGCTTCGAGTCGCGCGCAGTCCTTTTCGTCTCCCGTCAGTGTCTGGTCCTGGTTTCGTGATTTGACGCCCTGAGCTGACGAAATCTGCTCCCTAAGGTCAATGGCTAGTTGGTAGGCCTTTAATCACCCATTAAACGGTGATTTATGGTCTTCTTCTTCATTTGTTCACCATGAATTTAGGATCAAGCAAGCAAAGCTTTATTAGCAGAATTTAATATGAAATAAATGTGAAGATGTGGTAAAAAATATGCAGTTTTAGAGACTAATCCACCCCTATACTTATCTTTTGCTCGTCCCGAGCAAAACAAAAAAACTAAGGAATTATTACACCACTTTCGCAGGTGACGCGATTGCACTGAGCATGTGTAACAAGCCGTTAAACCTCTAAGTTTCCCTAGAGGAGGAGTTTAGTCTCCTGAGCGTTTTCGGCGGATTACACCTACAAAATCCATAAAGAAAGAAATCAAATGTTAGTATTTTGAAAACGTATTTTTGAAATAGAGAAAAGTGTTGAAGTATTTTTGCGAAAATATAAGCGATCCAAGGTGAGAGGTTAACCAGAAATTGTTCTTTCTTAAGCTAAGTTAAAATGCAAAAAATCTTGTTATAAATTAAATGTAAGAATTTAAAATTGGATTGTCTTTTTGATCTTTCATAAAACTCTTAGAAAAATATGCACTTTGCGAACAGTGAAGGTTTTTGGAATATCGACTCTAACTTTCATGCCATTTATTTATATTATATATATATTTTTACTTTTTTCTTCTTTTTTTCTTCCCTTAGTTTTCTTAGGCTTTCTTATTTACTCGGGTAGTGAGCCTTTAGTCATTGACTCCCAAACCAGTTCGTCTTAGGGCACCAGATGAGAAAACATCTCTCGAACTTAAGGACTCGAGTAAACAAGGCCACAAAACTAAAGGGGATTATTTATTTTTTTGTCCACCATTTTAGGTGTGAATAATCATGCTTTCTGAGGCATAATTACCCAACTTTAATAAGTGAATTTTATTTATCATTATAAATATTTATTTTAAATATATTTTTATGGCTTTTTAGTTTTTCTTTCAATCCCAAAAATAGTGTAAGTGTGAAGTGAACAAATTAATGCAAGAAATTCAAGAACAAATTATTTTTTCAATCTTACTTTCTTATCCTAAAATTTAAACAAGATCTATTATTTTGAATCGATTTAAAATTTCATAATTTTAGGTCTTCCTAATTCCTAAGATAATCTTAATTTTCTTAAAAATGGATCAAAACTATTTCTCTTCCTTTAAAAAGTTTTGTAAAAAGAATTTTTTTAATTTAAAAAAGAAGTGTAAAAGAAAGAAAATTTTAAAATTACCAATGTTAGTAAACACTTCCCCACACTTATCTCATGCATTGTCCTCAATGCATCGTGAATGTGTATATACATGAAATAAATGGGAAGAGAAGAAAAATTACCTCTTGGTGGTGGCTCCATTGATGGTCTGATTGGGCCATGCGTTGCTACCCAATCAAAATAGCATGGATCGTGCAGGAACCGACCAGTGACCTCACTAATACGGCCCAATAAAAGATTAATTGATTGAATGGTCTTATTTAAAAATTTATCCTCATTTAATTTTCAATTTTCAAAAATAATTACTGAGTCATTTTCTTCAACATTCTTGTCCAACAATGAAGTGTGATTTTGAGAGATGATTGATTTAGACTCAAATGGAATAGAAATAAAAATCGATACCGACTCCAGAAGTTGACTCAGATCAAGTCGAGAGTCAACAATGAGAGTCGAAAGTGGCTAAAAAATAGGGTCCAAACAAAAGAATTGACGTTCGCACACTTTTCCCATCAATGAAGTATGATCATAAGATATTGGTGGTTCAATTTCACAGTGTACTGGTATAGGATTCAATGTTGATTCTGGAATAGAGAAAAATCTGGTAAAGATACCAGAGTCATTATTGAATTAAAAAGTGAAAAGGAATCACCAATTTAAGGTTTAGGATCACTTTCAAGCTCAAGTTCAATTTTGAGAAAAGGATAATTTGCTAAAATGTCAAGGTAGTTCTCAAAATTTTGGGCAAGTTCAAAAGGATGTATGGAAATTGAATTTTGATTTTCATCTACAGAAGGAATGTGAATGGGTGAAATGATTGATTCAAGTTCAAGAAGTATGAGAGTCAAAACTGGCTCAAGAACGTTACTTAGTTTAGGTAACTAATTGGTAGTGAAAAGTGCATTTTTATCATTACATTTACCATCACATTTTCATATTTATTCATATAATTCTGCACATTTACTAATATTTTATTATTTATTGTGTGCAGGCCTTGAGTTCTTATTTTAATAATAAATAAAGCCTAAAAGAAGCCCAAAAGCCCATATTCAAGCCCAAGTGCAAAAGTGCAAATATTAATTGTCAAAATTGCAAATACACAAGGGCCAAAGTTGCAAATATTAAAGAAGAGGGAAGGATAGACTTCTATTCAACCCTAAAAACTTGCAGATGAGGATAAAAGTCAAAGAAGAAGAATTTAAGATCACAATTCGTGGATAAAAGATTTGGGATCTAGGTAACTTGATTCCCAAGTTATATCCAAATCCAAAGATTAAGAGCCAGGATGCGACTTCCAGAAGGAAACGACCTGATGGACGGACCAGGAGAAGCCACGCGCCAAAGCGCGTGGCCAGCCTCCACCATAAGGCCGCGGAAACACGGCCCAAGCCGCGTTTCCACGGCAATCCAGTCATATCCAGGGAACCGCCTTCGTGGACGACTTCGACTGAGACTCTACCTCCTTCTGCTCCTATAAATACCCCCTGCAGTGCAACCGAGAAGAGCGTCCAGAGCCAGAGGGCCAAATCTAGGGTTTTAGGCTTTCTTCTTCTAGTTTAGATTTTCTTTTCTCTTTTGTAATTTCTATTTTTCCTTTTTGTAAACTGAGAGGAGATGATGTTCTCATGGAGGAAGGAGATCTACTTATACTGAGGGTGACAATCGGTGTAAGTTTTGCTTTTCCGCCATTGTTAAATAAATCAAATCGAGGTTCGTTCTTTTTTATTATGTTATGTTCTTTTATTCTTGTTGATTCTTGTGTATCTCAGTTTTTGTTTTCTTCTATTGTTGTTTCTCTAATGTCTTGCTCACCATGAGAACCAATTGCTTCGAGACTGCCTAGCCGAAGAAGAGCCCTTAATGGCCTATGGCGATGAACAAGTCTTCATAGTTTGTCTTTTATTTTCATAGTGCAGATCAAGAAGGCAGACGATCCTATACGCCATACTTGTACGCCTTCCAAGAAAAGGTAAATCGTCGCAACGGTTCAAAGGTAAGCAGACTGAAGAGGTATGTATGTGTAGTTTGCTTTCTTTTATTTCTTTAGTTTAGATCTCACACTACCACATTCTCAATTTCTTTTCTTCCATTGTAAATATCATTTCTTCTTCTCTATCTTCTTTCTTCCTAACTTAACATTAAAATAATAAAAAATTTTAGAGATAACTTACAAACGCTTCCATCGCTAGTCCCTCCCTGAGGATCACGACCCGCATAGCCACTGCTACCGCGGATTCGAATTGAGCACTTGCACAACTTGTTCTTAAATCTAAAATTGTTTATTTTGTGTGCAGGTGAATCTCAATCAAAATTTTCTGTGATTGGTAGTGAAAACTGCATTTTTATCATTACATTTACCATCACATTTTCATATTTATTCATATAATTCTGCACATTTACTAATATTTTATTATTTATTGTGTGCAGGCCTTGAGTTCTTATTTAATAATAAATAAAGCCTAAAGAAGCCCAAAAGCCCATATTCAAGCCCAAGTGCAAAAGTGCAGATATTAATTGTCAAAATTGCAAATACACAAGGGCCAAAGTTGCAAATATTAAAGAAGAGGGAAGGATAGACTTCTATTCAACCCTAAAAACTTGCAGATGAGGATAAAAGCCAAAGAAGGAGAATTTAAGATCACAAATTCGTGGATAAAAGATTTGGGATTTAGGTAACTTGATTCCCAAGTTATATCCAAATCCAAAGATTAAGAACCAGGATGCGACTTCCAGAAGGAAACGACTAGATGGACGGACCAGGAGAAGCCACGCGCCAAAGCGCGTGGCCAGCCTCCACCATAAGGCCGCGGAAACGCGGCCCAAGCCGCGTTTCCGCGGCAATCCAGTCATATCCAGGGAACCGCCTTCGTGGACGACTTCGACTGGGACTCTACCTTCTTCTGCTCCTATAAATACCCCTGCAGTGCAACCGAGAAGAGCGTCCAGAGCCAGAGGGCCAAATCTAGGGTTTTAGGCTTTCTTCTTTCTTGTAGTTTAGGTTTTCTTTTCTTTTTTTAATTTTATGTAAGTGAGGGAGAGGGCTATGTTGAGAGTGACACCGATGTATGCTTCTCTTCTCTTCCATTGTATCAAGTAATAAAGGTAACTTTTCTTTTTATGTCATTGCTTTATTTTCCTTTTTGTTTTCTTCTCTTTTTCTATTTTTATCTCTGTTGGTTTATGATGAGCATGCAAGTGATTTCCAAAGCACAAGTATAACGAATCTTGGTGGGTGCCAACGATATTTCATGGTGATGTTCTCCTCCTCAAGGTACGTATCACTTCATACTTGCCCAAGCTTGATGATATAATGCGAACAGGGGACTGAGATCGATCTTATGGTTTATGCGTTCAACGCCCCCAAAGCAAGGTAGAAAGTGTTAGGATTTCACGTTTTTCTTCAACCAAACTAAGGTTAGTGTTTATTTCTTTTCTTTTCTTTTCTTTTATTTTCTTGTAGATCAAATCATCATCTCCCAATTTTTTCTTTCTCATCTCGTTATAAATACCGCCTCTAATCCTCCATCTTCATAATCTACCGCCTTCTTCCTAGCTTAACTTTAACTATTCTTTTTGTTAACTTAAAGAAAATAATTTTTAGAGATAACTTACTTAAACGCTTCCATCGCTAGTCCCTCCCTGAGGATCACGACCCGCATAGCCACTGCTACCGCGGATTCGAATTGAGAACCTTGCATAACTTGTTCTAAATCTAATATTATTTATTTTGTGTGCAGGAAAATCTCAATCAGTAACACTACAGGAGTCGATAGTGATTCAATGAATAGGCTCGAATCACTAACTTGAAGCTCAGGTTCACATTCATCTTCAAATTCAATTTCAGGAAATGGATAACTTGCCAACGTATCAGGAATTGAATATTGGTCAAGTTCAGGTTGGTATGATAAAAATGAAGCTGGATTTCAAAAATGACAAGAGTCTTGAACATTTGATGGACATAGGAAGTAAATCGTATTTTGCATTATGCGCTCAATCACTTGCACGAATTCCATAATTTTTCCCATAATGATTTTCCTTTGAGTTGTTCTGGGAAAGAACTACATGAATTTTGAAAATTATGTGGATATGATGAGGCCATCAGGTTTTCAAATTGTTTTTGGGCCTTTATTACTTCTTCCAAACTCCTTTCCAATGATGATTTTTCTTCAATTGGTGGTTCAGGAAAAGGAGTATATGAATCAAATTTGGGGAATGAATATTCTGAAAATTTTGGATAAGATGGTTTAAAATTTGACTCGGGGTAGGTGAATCCGCTTGGACTCTGTGAAGAGTTGAAATTATTTTGAAAATTATGATTATAAGATTGGGGGTACGGGTCATATTGATTCGGATAATCCCAACCCAGCATATATGGTTGGTTCATGTTGTACATAGCCAGGTCGGAGTTATCCGAGTCAAATGAGGTCGGGGTGAAGTATGGATCCATATAATGATTGAAAAAATTGTTGTTGTTAAAATTCATATCACAATTTACAAAATAGAAAAAACAAACTAACAAACAAACAAACAAATAAAGAAAAGGAAAAAAGAAAACAAGTCTATGCTAGGGTTGACTTAGACCTAGACGACTCCAAACTGGTTAGACTATCCACGGGGGGTATATTGTCGGAAGCTGACCACGAATTAATCGGCCAGGTAGGGGCAAGATCAGTGGGAGGTATCTGTGCTGAAGTAACGGGCTTAATTATGCCAAACCACTGTTCTTCGAGGTTTCGCATCTCAATCCCCAACCTTAGACACCAATTTGACAAGAGTCAACTTCTAACAACTTTCGCCTTAGGTCAATCTCCTAATTAATTCTGAGATGTCCATAGGGGCCAACGTCTAGCAAGTTTTATTTAGGCTTGGGTTGTGTGAGTGGGAAGGTGATTTTTGGGCTAAGAGAGGGTAATGACTTCCCAACCTTATGTTGTTTTGGGTTTTGCCCTTAAGTTAAATTTGTGCAAGTGTGCAATATAGATAAGAATGAACACAAAAAAGTGATTAAATCACTGAAGTGTTTGTCCTAACTATATGCAATGTAATATGTACACCTCCTATCAATATCACAACAACACAAGAATAAAATACAGTATATTGGAATTAAAATTGACACGTGCCTAAATGCAAATGTCTAAACCGTTTTAAAGCATCCAATTTCTGTATTTTACTTCTTACAATTATTTACAGTGTACAGATAATATAAACAAAATTAGTAGCAGAGTATATGAATGTACAAAAAATTACCCAACCATATAAGAGCAAGTGTGAACTTCTACAATGCTAAAAAATTTGACATGCACACCAAAAATAAAGAAGAAAAGTTAACAAAAACGTGAAATCAAATCGTTCCCATTCCCGACAACGGCGCCAAAATTTGATCGGGGGAAAACCGCGCATAAAAAGTGTATGTTTTGAAATTGATATTTAAAGTGTGTGTGTTTTGGCTTCCTCGATACTTCCGTTATAGCATAGAGGCTAAAACGAGTCGAATCCATAAGGACGGGAGGCGATATAAGCTTTACCGATTGATTCACGTGTTTGTTAAAAAGTTCTTCAAAGTTTTAAAGAATGAAAAGAAAGGAAAAGAAAGAATGAAAAAGAGAAGAGTACGGTGAAGTACGAGGAAGTGGGAAACATAGAAAAGAATGATTTTTGTGATTTTTTTATATCTAAAACAAAGTGAAAGAGAAAGAAAACTCATGGCTACTAGCTTCTAATGACTCCACCAACACGCTAACCACTCAGTAATAGTTGCCTCACATGTATCATGGGCCATTACTAGTCCTTGGTTCAAGAGTGATTCAAAGTATAACCCATATATAACTCATCACATCCCAACTCAACAAAACAAGTGCAATCTACACTTAAATCATCAAAACCCGAAAGAGCAAGCATGAAATAAAGTAATGATAGCTTGTTAGAGAATTAGGAAGTTACAGTGTTAGATCCATCATCATGAGCCATCAAGCGTTCTTGCAAGAGCAAGGCCAAGTAGGGGCTATTAGATTCATGTTGATTATCATAAAGAAGTTAGACTAGTTGGTGGCTAGTAGTTAGTTGCAATGAGAGAAAAATTAGCTACACATGTAAAAGAGATTAGAGAGAAGAAAACAATGATAAGATAAGGGAGCACCTTTCATAGATTGTCACCTTCTATTACAAGCACTCTTGCATTCCAAGCATGTACCAATCTCTCTCCCTATTACAAGATCTACAAAATGAAAAATACAATAGAGGAAGAAGAACTAACCTAAACTAAACTATCCTGACTACAACTTAGAAATGAAACTATCCTAAACTCTGTATATATCCCAACTGAAGAGCCTAGGGTGGTTTTTATAGGCACTTGGGAAGGGGGGGCCAGGGGATAAACCCTGGCCAGAAGTGAGGCGCGCGCCACCCCCGTACGGCCGCGGAAACGCGACTAGGGCCGCGTTTTCGCAACCATGTAGTGGCCGCGCGCAGTCCTTTTTGTCTCCTTTCAGTGTCTGGTCCCGGTTTCGTGATTTGACGCCCTAAGCTGACGAACTCTGCTCCCTAAGGTCAATGGCTAGATTGTAGGCCTTTAATCACCCATTAACTGGTGATTTATAGTCTTCTTCTTCATTTGCACACCATGAACCTAGGATCAAGCAAGCAAAGCTTTATTAGCAGAATTTAATATGAAATAAATGTGAAGATGTGGTGTAAAATATGTAGTTTTAGAGACTAATCAGTAGTACACCTATTCACCCTCCTCTAGGTGTATTTTCAGTTATCTCCTCTCGGACTCTAGCCTAACCTCCTGGTCAATTGTGCACCAATTGTAACAATTAAGCACAAGATTTAATAACTTAGCATATGAAAGATTTAAACATTATAAAACACATAGGAGAATTTGCACAAAACATAAACTTATACCCTCAATACAATCCCTAAATCATGCCCCTAGTTATGGAAAATTAGTTCATAACTATGAAAATAAAACATATTATAGTATTGAAAGAGATTATAGAATAGAATCAATTAAAAAAAGTAAAAGAAAGGTAAGAGGGCACTAATAAAGATGAAGCCTTGACAAATTTCCTGTCGAAAGTACTCTGAGAGTTAATGCCTAAAAGCAGAAATTTAATTGATTTTCGCTCTATTAAATGAGAGAATAAAATTGTATTTGATACAAGAGGCTTGGCGGCGTTTAAATAGAACAGAAAGCTGTAAAATAACACTAACAAAAATACCCATGCAGCATTAAATATGGCAAATAATAGGCATAAAAGTGATGTAAAATATGTATATATAGCACACACATCAGTCCTCATTGAACTAAATCCTCGAGGTGTCATTGGAGTGCCCAGCAATGCTCCATGGCATATCCCCGACTGCCGTGAAAGGATCAACTTCCTTCTTCAAGGGCATCTAAGTCATGTCTAGCTGTCTCAGGGAATTTCAGCCGGGACTGATGCTTGACGATGTGAAAGATCTGGTCGATTAGGAGGTTCAGGGGGTGAACATGATGGAGCTTTCAGCCTTCGCCATCATCAGGGGAGCATCCTCTTTGAGATCTGGGACTCGGTGCCCCTTACATGTTTCCCCGAGCTGTCAGGCTGAAGACTCTCGTGGTCATCATGCGAGATGGTAGCTTTAGAGCGCATCTTGTTTTGCTTAAAATGTAGGTCAGTTAGAGTTGCAGGGGTGCTGACGGGTCTCAGAGAAAGAGTTCGCCAAGATTTCTCGAGTGCCAAACTCGATGACCCGCTGCTGCGCCTCTCGCAGAACTTTTATTTATGTGAGTAGCTAATGATTGACCTGCGTTAACACTTCGCGCTCATGCTCCACTGTATCGCGATGGATGGCCTTAAGTTATCGCCATGGATGGCCTTCACCCGGTGTTCATCCAACCGTCATCGCAGATCAATCACCATCTGGACAAGCTGTCCTCGGGAGAGAGTCGTTAGGTCAAATTCATCAGAGGTATTGGCACCATGATGAGAGGTGCTCCTGTGCACCATAGTCACTGTATGAAGATATTTTCATGGAAGGGTTAGTGTGTTGGAAAACGAGAGATCTCAAAGGTCTTGAGTTCATCTCTCAATGAAAGAACCAAATGCAATAGGTAATTTCTAAGAAATCAGTTCACGCACCAAAGTAGAAAAGTAGATATAGTCAAATCACAGAGAAGTCAATCGCAAACACAGAGAAAATACATGAAAAATTCGAAAGGAAAAAATCACGGAGAGAGAAAATCTACTATGTCAATGGTGATTACAATAGGATTCTCTAGATTCAAGTGAACGTAAGTCCTTTCTCATTGGAAGAGATCCTCTATTTATACAAGTCATGCCCAATAGATATGGCTAGAGAATCCTGCTCAGTTTGAATACCTTAATTCTGTATCTTGATAACAGTTGAACCGAATACCTTAATTTGAATCGATATAAAAGAGAGTCCATCTTTAAACTTGTGGTTTGCGCTTGGCTGTATATAAGGATGAACCACTCCTGAGAGGTTACTACCTTTTTTGAATTAGGATTAGGCTTAAAGATAGAGATCTCTCTAATCGGATCTGATTCTTTTGTTAATACCTGACCTGTTCGAAATTTGAACTGGACGATGGGTTAAATGTCTTGGAAGTAGCTATGCGTCACACATCCGTCAGAGGTTAGATAGACATTTGTCACGATCTCGGGCAACTTAGAAAGTGACCATTACAAGAGTTTAGAGTAATTTGCTTGTTACAGAAGAAGATATAAAAGTAAAAACTTTTGAGAAAAATCTAAGAAAGAAGGATTGTATGAAAAGTGAAAAAGAGAAATTATGGATGAAGAAGACAAAATTGTGGTGAAGAAGGCAAAATTGTTCAGTTGAATTGAATGGGTGTTCTTACTTTGAAAGGTGAAAAGCTAGTAGGAGTTAAGAGAAAAAAAATTAAATAGAGCTGACAATGCATTACAGCTATAACAATTATGAAGTAGTTTTTATTAAAGTTTGAGAATGACTCAGCACTTCTGTAACCAACAAGTGAAGAACGAGAAGATCATATTACAGTACATCAAAGTAGGAAATCAAGCTAATATTTTTGCCAAGTTATTCAAGGACACTTTTGTGAAGCTATAAAGATTGCTAGAAATATGTCATATGGAAGAATTGAATTAAGGAAGGACGTTGAAAAGATAATTCAATTTCAAATCATGTTAATGAAGGGTTTTTGTTAAAGTTATGTTAAACTGGGAGCATCTATTTAGAGCAATTTCAATTTCTTTAAGAGTCAAAGTCTAATTATGATTGTAGTAGAAGTTTCTATTTATTTGAATTTTCATGTAATAGTAGTATTTGGTTATTAGAGTTTATGTAGGAGTAGTAGATTAGAGAGTTTGTATTTCCATAAATAAAGCACAAAAGGGCTCAAATTTGTATGAGAAAGTTGTATGAGAAATTATTAGAGTTAATAAAATAAAATTAATATTTTCTTCCTCCATAGATTCATCTCCTCTCATATTTTCTTTATAAAAGATCAACAAATCAGTACTGTTTTTCAATAGAAAAACTTACACGTTACACATTGAATTGTCTTTTTCCAATATTTTTTTGAGCAACATGCTTTTCCGATATCTGGTTCAATAAAGATTAATTTTTATAGAATAGAAAGATATTGTCGATAAAATATTGGAGCTCAAATTAGAATTATAATTACTCCTATTTTATTGATTGTGAGAAATAAATCCTAGTAGATATATATGCATGAAATGTGACTTCTAAATTTGCTATGTGATGATATGCTAGAAGAAGGGTTAGCTAGATATCATATATAGAGTAATGCCTTCACAGACATATCGATTGAGTTATGTCAATGAAAGCATTGCTTAAAATCGTATCTAGATATGCCACACGAAAAACTGAACTTCTCTAAAATATTTAACCTATTTGTCTTTTCATGACTTTTAAAATCAATAAGACTAATTTCAGATATGTCGAAGGTATATTGAGTTATGTCTATGAAGGCGCCCTAAATCATATTTAGATATGCTGCTTGAGAGACTGAACTTTTTGTATTTATTCTATCTTCCACTCACAGAAACTTTTAAATGCTGAGATCGGCTCCAAATATGTTATAACATATCTAGTTAAGTCTATGAATGCATTTTCGAATAATAATAGCTATCTACTTGAGAAATTGAACTTCTCTAACATATTTATCCGTCTCTTACAGAGACTTTGATAATAACTAGAATGAATGCATATGGATGTGTTTTCAACCCCTTTAACTGTATTGTTTGGTTTTAAGTTTCTAGTGTGACCATAGATGTCCTGAAGATATGCTCATAGGATGGGCATGTTGCAACGGACTGAACCTCCAGAGAAAATTTGTAGAATTCCATCAGATATCATAAGGAGAATAAGCATATCGAGTTCCTTGTCCTTTAGCAGACATTCTTTCTAACAACTAATATTGTAGAATATAATGTAGTTTGGACAATACAATTAAAATTTTGTTTAATTTTTAGGAAGTTTTTTTGTTTCAGATGAATTATGAATAAAAAAAAAATATCAGCATTAGAAATTTATAAAGAACATTGTATAATTAGCTTATGTTCTTGATTTGTCAGCATAAACTTGTGCATATTTATAAATTGCACAAATAAATTTTCTCTTGAAATGAATGTGAAACCTCATAGATTCTAACCAAGTTGAGGTATGCATAAAATATAGCTCAAAGATTCATTGATCTAACAATTCTTCGGAAAGAAGAAAAGGTTCATCTAACCAGAAAGAAATTCATCCACAAACTGAGAAAGTTTCGGTGCTTCTAGAAACATTTAGTGACTATAAGGGAAATAATTAGTGAATAGATATATTGTCTTTCCTATTACTTTTTCATAAGACACAGGTGCAATGCGTTCCCCTTTAATCCAAGTATTCGAACCTGGACCTCTCTCCTTTTGTCTCGCCGTATCCCACCAAATTAGTAAGCTGGCAATTAGTAAATGATATCGGGCGGAGTTGAGTGAATGTATGTGAGAATATACCAATTCTTTACTAAAACATGAGATAAAAATTAGTGCAAGGGAGATGAATGCTCACAACTAGAAAGGTCAGCATAGAAGTTGAAGATTATGCTATATAGACATTAGATGTATCTGAAAATTTCCAACTCACCTAATAATATGTGTATAAACTTTGGGCCTGTTTCTATATACAACCAATCTACATCTATAAAAAGACTACTCTACTTTGTAAAACATCTAAAGTATTAGAAAAAATATTTGGTCCCCTCCTCTTTGTATCTCTTCCTAGCCTTCAAACTGAAGGTAAATATTTCCCCTCTTTCATAGATGTTTTATCATTTTATTTTCATCCTTTGTCTAATTTAGTTAGATTAGATTAGTCAATATCTATTTTAATCATTGTTTAGATGCTTTAGATAATTAATTATTTTAAAATTTTTGTGGATAATCAATTATTGTTTTACTTGTACCTTGATCTTATCACTTAAATCTTTTCTTCAACATTCTTCCTGTCACTAGCTACCACTCACAAGGATCAAAACTAAAATTTTCAGTTCTGCAATTGTTTACTAAATCGTTGAGTGCATGTAGGTGAGAATATACCAATTGTTTACTAAAACACGGGATAAAAAATAGTGCAAGGGAGATGAATGCTCACAACTAGAAAGGTCAGCATAGAAGTTGCAGATTATGCTATATAGACAATAGATGTATCTGAAAATTTCCAACTCACCTAATAATATGCATATAAACTTTGGGCTTGTTTCTATATACAACCAATCTACATCTATAAAAAGACTATTTTGTGTAGCATCAAAAGTACTGGAGAAGACATTTGGTCTCCTCCTCTTTATATCTCTTCCTAGCCTTCAAAGTGAAGGTAAATATTTCCCCACTTTCATAGATGTTTTATCATTTTATTTTCATCTTTTGTCTATTTTAATAAGAGTAGATTAGTCCAATATCTATTTAATCATTGTTTTGTTGCTTTAGAAAATTAATTATTTTTTCAATATTTGTGGAAAATCAATTATTGTTTTACTTGTAACTTGATCTTGTCACTTAATCTTTTCTTCAACATTCTTCCTGTCACTAGCTACCACTCACAAGGATAAAAACTAAAATTTTCCAGTTCAGCAATTGACACATACAGAAAAGGACCCACGAAAAATTGTGGGGAGATAAACAATTCAAAATTATTTGAAGGAGAAAGGACATTATCAACTGTATTTTATTTCAAAATTTTTGGGGGCCGCTTTTGCTGTATGTTTACCAACAATGAATGACCTAATACGGTAACAATCAATGAGGGCGGCGAATTTTTTTTAGTTGACATTCATCGAATAGAAATCACCACATCAACTTAATGAAAATTCATTTATTACTGAGAAAAATAAAACATCTCTTTCCAATAAAAGAATAATTCTTATTCTTAGAGCGTCAACATGGGATCTCTCATTTCCCATCTTAAAATCTGTGCCTGACACTCAAGATCTGAGCAAAATACAACAGGAATTTTCTCACTTAAATAGGTTAAGAAAGTGATATTTCATGTTTAATATATTTTCATCATTCCGTATAATCTTCAATTCACAAACTTATCAGGCTATTCTTTTCTGTCTCTCAATTGAATTTCTTCGCAGGAATGGCTGATCAACTATTCCATATTAGAAATGAAAATGGAAATGTAGCTGAAAAGAGGTACCCCTGCAACTTTTGCGATAAGATATTTACGTGTCGACAAGCTCTTGGAGGACATCAGAATGGTCATAGGAAAGAGCGTTTAGCCGTGAAAGAACAACACCAGCAGCAACCACATTATGATCCTTTCGACCCATTCTTTATGCCACCACCGCTCCCTGTTAACCCCTTTTTGTGCATGGACGCATCCCCTTATCAACTACCGGTAATTCAGAGCCCTCTTTATAGTAATGCTTATGATCTCCATGCTCAATTCTGCAGCCGTGGCATCTATGCTTCAACCAACCAGCATCAGAACCGAGACCACCCATATAGCTTCTCGCGGAACCGGGGCATTGGGTCTAATGGGAGTATTCCGGCTCAGCTTAATCCTAACCTTGGGTTGCTTGGAAACTCTTTGCAAGGGATGCCTATGAACCAAAGCACCGACCAACTGCCACATTACGCTTCTAGAGGTTTAGACATGGAAAAAGATGAGAACAACTGGTTTGTGAAGTGGCGGAATAACAGTAATAGTAATGAGCATGGATCGGCATCATCTGGGGTATTGAAGCAAGGGAATGATCAAATTGGAAAGGAGGAGAAAAAAGAGAAGCTCGATCTGACTCTGCATCTATGAGAGTAGGGGCGAGAATCAATTGATGTTGTTGGAGTACAATGCAATATTCACTTAGTTTTTGAGATAATATTAGCATTTCAGTGCCATGAGTCGTTTACCTATAATGGCCTTTGCTTCCTTTAGTGATGTTTCTTCTGTTATATAGTTACTAGCATGAGTTTCCTATGTGCAATTCTGCAAAAGCTAGTAGATCAATCAATGTCTATTGGAATTTTCTAATAAAATGTGTGCTTCAACTCTTAATTAATCAAAAAATCGATATTCCTAATACAATAAGAGTTTTCTTTGTTTTTAGGAAATTTATTTTTTTTGTGACGCTTTTTCTTCCCTCCTCACTCCTAGCAAACATATATTTCTATCGTATGTGGTAACATGCAGTTTGTTATTAGATCTAAGGTGTGATATTTATAATATCAGAAATAGTTTTATATTAATATCTTATGGAAAGGTGCAAGATGTTCATAGATCAGAATCTCCTTTTATGATTGAGTATGAAGCTTAGATTAGCAAATCAATATACAATCAGATCGATATTGTTGATACCTGTTCCTGATATAACATTGTCTACAATTCTGTTCATTTTTTCTTCAGATTAAAGTTGATTATGCTGAATCACATTAGAGAAATCTAAATATGCAAAGAGAGTTTACTAATGTGAAAGAGTACATATTCTTGCCAAAACAAACCTTGAAAAATAGCAAATTTTAGCAATGGAAAAAATATTTAAATTACCAACTGAATGAATTTCATTATAGTTTCCTAGCATTGCACATAAAATACTTAATAGGTCAAATATCTGACAAGTTCAAGTAGTATCCAATTTTATTGTGAAGAAAATACAATGCAAAATTTATCTTTCCAGCAAATTCCTTCAGTATGCATTGTGGTAAGATTATAGCATTAGAATTTACAGATGAGATTCTGGCCAATATTGTCAATCATTTTTTCTGATGAAATTAGCAAAAGTCTTACCACTTTGCCAAATATTAGGGCACGAGATCAAAGATCTTGGTTGATGAAATTAGTTTTACTACCACGATTCCATGCAAAAGACACCTAATCGAAATAAAGGCTATACAGGGAAAGGTCCATCATATATAGCTGATAAAAGGAACATAAGATATACAATTAGACAATTGGAGTACGTTAGTAAATAAAGCGTGCATTTTTACTGTAGAAGAACAATATATAGTAATTTTTTTCCCTTTTTGAGACAAAGGAAATAGTAATTACTATGTATTCGCACTAAGTAGCGATGACAATATTAAGAAAGCACAAGGATACAAATGGTTACATCCAAGATTGAAAACTTAAAACTCTCAGGTTTATCTTCAATATCGTCATCATCTTGGTAGGCTGAAAAAATATGGATGTAAAGTGAGGGTGAAAAACCTTTAGAAAGCCAAGGGCTAGTGATAGAGGAGCATTTTGCATTGGGCCTGAAGACGAGAGAAAATCTCTATGACGATCATAGGCAATTGATCGTGACTATCAACTGGCTCGAGGACAAGACTCTATGTACTTGTTCAAACCATGATCATCACCTTCTCTGACCAAAGCAAGGTCGGTGTTATGTACCATTTATTGTATTCTCAGTATGCCAGGAACATGTACCTCTCCAAAGGCAACTTGAGTCAAGTGGCACACATTTGAATTGTGCATGAAAATATACAAAAAAATAGATTAAATTGAGAAGCATAAACGCCATTGTTCGTGATAAAAAATTTATTACAATTTTGCATTGGTTTATGATATAAACGGAAAGTGCGCTGAATAATGTAGCGTGATAATGAAGTTTTGGCTTCTGAATAATACGCTCCAATTGGATATACATGTATAGGTTATACATGTTTTTAGTCATCTAATAGCACTGTATAAGACTCAATAAATCTTTGAAGCCTCCATTAATTGCCATGAAATATGAACTCTGGATCAGAATATAAATTGTATATTCTAAATAAATATAGTAAATACTTTCTTCTGTTAAATTTAACTACTTAATTTTATAGAATGGTGCCAATATATTTACTGACAAATTACTTTTATAATTTTCTTAATAATTTAGTTTCAATTATCTATTTGAAGAAGTATCTATAGATACTCTGGAAATTAATTAAATATTGAATTTATTAGTGATTTTTTATAAGTTAATAATTGTGGATGATTTAGAAACTAATAATTCCTATCTTTCAGATATATTTATTTAGTTATAAAGGTAAATAAATTAAACTTGTTTATTTAGTTATATATACATCTGATACACACACACACACAAACATTTATTTATAATTTTGTTCATTTTTTCTTCAGATTAAAGTTGATAGATAATATTCAAAAGTTCACATTTGGGAATTAAACATCCAAGAGAATTGACTATTGTGAAAGAATTACTAATTCAGTATCTATGCCTGCAAAAGCAAACATTGAGAGATAACAATCTTTACCAATGGAAATGAAATATTAATTAAATCAGAACCTAATGAATTTTCATTAGTAGGTTGTGTGTATGTGTGTATTACACGTAAAGTCCCTGGTAGTTCAATTATCTGATGAGTTCATGAACTATCCAATTTTGTTGTGAAGAAATAACGATGCAAAAAAGTTATGTTTCTTGCAAATTTACTCTGTATGTATTGTTAGCTTAGTAGGCATATATAGCATGAGCATTCACAGGTCAGATTCTGCCCAATATCAACAAAGATGATACAAGTATCTATTTGACAAAGGTTTGGCATGGTAAATAATTCCTAAAAGGAAAATCTAGTCTGAATTAGCATGAGATCCATTCTTTTTTATGGAATTAGCTAACCTGTAAGGATCAGTCTTGCCGCTTAGCCAAATATTAGGGCTTGAGAATGAGCATCTTGGTTGATGAATTTAGTTTTACTGCCATGATTTCGAAACCTAATTAAAATAAAGACTGCATAAGAGAAAGGTCCATCTAACTGATAAAAATGAACATATACGAAATAGAAGGCAGTGGTATTTTACAGGTTAGAAAATAATTTTGCTTTCAGGAATACTGATTGACGTCATTTTGTTATGCTTTTACACTCCTATTTATTTTTTTTATTTACAAATAATAGTACTCGGGTATTTTTAGTGATTTTGTGCAAAAATAAGGTTTTGAATAAAGAATAAAGAAAAGAAGCTTAAAAGATGGACTTTTACAAACCCAAAGTCCAACTACATTAACTCAAATCCAATCTACATGAGAACAAATCAAGTCGTTAAAAATAATTCAAGTCAAGTCAAAGGTTGTAGATAATCAAGTGATTAAAACAAATCAAGTCGAAGATTGTGGAGAATCAAGTGATTAAAGAAAATCAAGTCAAAGAATATGCAAGATTTTCATCATATTTATTTTTATCTTTGGTGCCTCTCTCCTTCAACTATAAAGGAGAAGGAATTCTAGAGTTAAAGACATATTTTATGGAAACATTATAGAAATTCTTAGAGTTTCTTGTTATTGTTTAAGGTCCAATTGTTGTTCTTCAAGTTCATGTTTGTAAGTTTCTTTCAATTAATAAAAATCTTTAATTTTAGTTAATCAATTTCTGATCGTCTTTCATGAATTCATTTTGCTTATCTATATTATTCTTGATCTAAATATTATTAGTTAAATTTTAAAAGGTTTCTAAGTTAGATGAAACTAAATTAGTAAATTGTTAACTCATCTAAATTCTTTTATTTTTTGCTTCGATAAAATAAGCACAAAATATGATAAGTTTAAAATAAGATAATTCTTTGATAATCAAGGCTTTCATATATATTGTTAAATTATAATCTATGCTTAAGATTGAAAATATAGGATTATCATGTTTAAATTTAATTAATTTTGATGTATAATTCTTATAAGTGATGATTTAATCTAAATTGATAGGCTGTTACATAATCATGTGCTTTAAGAAAAAAATTGATAATTATAATAGTGATTATTAGACAGATATAGATAGTTTTCATGTTATTAATATAGTGGATTCAAATCTCGATATTTTTCTTTATCAAATTGCTAGAAATCTTTAAAAAGAACAAACATCCTTCTCTTTTTTTTTTTCAATTCGTCTAAATAAGATTATTAAACTAGAGAATCCGACCCTCAAATTACTATGATTAGGCACCATACTCTTGCGGTAACACATTAAAGTTCAAACATAACTAGAGTCTTAAATGAAAAATTAGTCTTAAAAATTGCAGACTTGCACTCGAGTGTCCTAAAGATAATAGAAAGATGACAGTATTTTTTTTCTTTTTTTTTCTAGAGAAAGACTCAAATAGTTCAAATATCTGCACTCAGTAGAGATGAACCATGAAAAGCCCAAGATCTCAAATGGTTCACATCCAAGTATCATCATTAAACTCTCAAGTTCATCTTCATCTTCATCACCTTGGCAAGCCGGATGCGCATAAAGTCAGGCCGGAAACCTAGCGAAAACCAAGTACCAGAGATAGAGGAGAATTTTCCTCGGTTCTTTATCCAAGAGATAATCTATGACCATCGTAGGCAATTGGCTGTGAATATCAATTTGCTTGAACACATGCCAATATCAATTGGCTTTTTTCTTTTAACCATTTCTCATATTCTCAGCCTGCTATGAAGTTGTAGCTCTCCAAGGCAACTTTACTCAAGTAGCGTGGATTTGAATTTTGTAGAAGATCATACAATACGTAAAATAGATTAATGAATTAAGTTGAGAAGGGCGTAAATGCCACTTGTTCGTGATAAAAGAATACAATTCTATGTGAGCTTTTAATTCAAATTACAAGTGCGCTAAATAATCTTGTTGCATACGTGATAAGTAAAAAAGTTTTGGCTTTCTGAGTAACAGGCTCAAATTGGATACATGCATGATAAGGTTTATAATTATAGAAGATATAGTCTAAAGGCTACATTGAATGCCACCTATTGTGAAATATGAAATTTATCTCTCTTGCTCAGATTATAAATTTTTTAATCCAAATATATCGTATATCGTCTCTTCTGTAATTCAACTCCTTTTACAAAATGGTACCAATATTTTTTACTGAAATACTATCATATTTTTTTAATAATGAGGTTTTAATTATCTATATATTTGGAGAAATATAAATCATGTGGGAATTAAAATATCAACTTGATTACTGATCAATAGTTTACTTATTTACTGCACAAATAATCTAAGAATTTATAATTCTTATTATTCGGAAATGTTTATAATTAGCTATACAGGTAAAGAAATTAAACTGCTACTTGTTTATTTTCTTGTTTGGGATTTCTTTATAGTTCGGTTGAAAGCCTGGTTTTTAGAGTTCAAGTGGTTTTTGTGATATAAACTGCTCTCATATATGAAATTGGCCACATATGTTTATATTATTTGGTCTAAGAGAAATAGTAAAATTTTACTGGGAGCAAAACCTAACCTTTCGCTTCTTGATTGTACAATTATCTTTCCTCCTGGTTTTTGAAATTATTCTCATTTAAACAAAATAATTTTGAAAATGTGTTAGCTGTGGATTTACCATAATGCATAGAACGAGGCCTTTGGTAAATTGTTTTCATTTATTCTCCTTCCTTCATGTTGTATTGTTTGCAACCGGCCGAGCATCGGAAATCAGCTAATACCTGCAGGCCCAGTCTATTTTTTCTTTCATGAAAGATGAACAAATGTTAATCATTTATTCTCTGTTTTTTTTTTTTCATGGCACGTTGCTTGCAATGTCTAGCTGCATGAGAGAGCTAATATTCTGGCCTCGTCAATTTTTTCTCACACAAAACTTGGAAGCATGGTGAAATTTTGACTTATCAAAGTAATATACGTATGCATGTTTTCTCTTATTATCACAAGGTGATGATAAAAGATAGAAAAGCTTGGATTAAAAGAAGTAAACATAAACTCGGACAAATCCTTGAATAGAAAGATTCAAATTAGTTTTCAGGTCCAATTCTTCCTGTTGAAGAACCTCTGAAAAAACAAAGCATGATTATCTGAGAAGCACCACAGGGGAACAACTAAAAATAAAAGAAAAACATAAACAAATAAAAACATCCAACATCTATTATTTACAAGATAAGGACATATTAACTATTAAGGTCAAGTGTTTATTTCATCTTTTCTCCTCCATATTCTTCATGCACACATGACATATTTATTTTCCCAGTCTTCCTTTTTTGCTTCTACCAATTTCGTCCAAGACGAAGGGTAAGATCTAATTCCTCCTCGTTATTCCCCTCGTCAGGCTCACTTCCTGCTCCACCGCCATTAGAAGACGACCCATGTTCATAGTTCTCAACATTTAAACCTCCTAGGAGAGGGGTAACCCTAGTTGAACATCTCAAAGGCTCATGACCATAGGTTGCTTGGGGAAGTTGATTAGTCATCGCGGGAACACAAGGATTCTTATTATTGTAATATTCACCGTTATGCTGATAAATGAATTGATGCTCATACATTGTTGGTTGCGATAGCGCAGTCTGCTGCTGCACTGGTGGTGGTGGTGCTGGAACAACATTTCGTTGTTGGGGGGGTAAGCGGTGGTCCTTCCGGTAATAGTGGCTCTTGCAGTGCCCAGCAAGAGCTTGAGAGCTGTTGAATGAACGGTCACAGTGAGGGCATTCATAAACTTTTGGCGCTGGCACGTCGTTCTTATCAACGTGCTCCATCATGAATTCACGGACTCTCGCTTGGTCAACCATCACTGCAAAAATAAGAAATGTGGGTAAAAACATTATGATCAATCTGATGAAACCTCCATAATTTTAAACATTTTTCATAAGGATTTTACTAGTCTCTCACACAAGAACTATAGGAAAGACAACATATTAGAATTGATCCGGTGCCAAATTTTCTTATGTAAATTAAAATAGAGAATATGAGATGCTTATAGTAAGAAGATTAAAAACTAGGTCAGGAAAAATAGATATTTCGCTAGATTAGGATGCAAATAGACTAGTAAAATAAATATTTCGCTAGAAAGCAATTCAAAATATTAGAAGAAATTATCTAACTTAGCTACAATTTGAATTTTTAAAGCAATAAAAGCTAGCAGAGCAAAGCTTACTAAAATCAATCAACTTCAAATATTGGAGAAAATGCTGATGGAACATTTCTAATTTATTTTGGGTATCACACAAGTACCCCTTTTTATAGTAGTGGAGGAAGGAGTAGGGGATCAAATTGAAAAATACACTGTGGTTTGCTGCAGAAGGGAAAATATTTTAACATTAATTGAGTTCGTTCGTTTTTTCAAACATGCATCTCACTTGGGACTATTCGTTGGGCTGTAATTGGGGGGTTTTCCCTTACGCCTTGCGTTAAAAGATTTGCTACTCTTTCACTAAATCTTTTTGGCTTGGCAAAATATAAAATTCGATGTGGTGAGAATTGAATATTATATGGAAAATATTGTAAATTTTTGCTTCTAAACTTAATCTTTTGTTTACCTCCCAAAAAAAAAAAAAAAAAAAATCTCTTGTGATATGCACATTTTCATTTTTATTTTCTGAAAAAAATTCAAACATTGCTATCAATTCTTTGGTGCATCTAATTACAGATAATATTCTTCTTCAGTTAATTTATACTTTATAAAATAGAAATATTATGGTTTACGGTCGATAACTTAGTCTAAGAAATTTTAATTATGGATTGCATGGAAACGAAGGAAAGATAAACATAAAGTAGAATAGAAGAGTCAACTTCAAAAATAGTAAGTGTGATTAAATAGCATGAATGGTCGATACTAATGGTTGGTGTATTTTATTATTATTTTTTTTTTAGGGGAGCCCACCCCCCCCCCCCCCCCCCCTTCTCTTTTTTTGTGTGTGTGTGTGTGTGTGGGTGTGGGTGTGGGTGGGGTGGGTGGGGGGCAGGCACAAAACAAGCCTTGTCTATGAGGCTTTGTTTCCTCGTCTCGCTTGCCTCTGGTGAAGCTGTGGGGGTGCATTAACTACACAAAGTTGTCTATTTCATTAAAAAATTACATTTTTTTTATTAAAGTATCCCCTAATATAATATCGCCATGTAAGTTCAATTAAAAACAATAACTGCGGAGGGATTACCTTGTAACCTTTAACGGTTCTTTTATTTAGGGTCATAGAAAGCGACAAATAAAGTATCAATCAAGGCGAAAAAATCACATGGAGGGCTCTCGTTAAAAAATTTCCATAAGAAGGTAGGAGATGGGGATATATTTCCCCCTGCATGGATCTTAAAGTAAGAAATTAATCTTTTAAATGTGTGCAAAAAAAAAAAAAACTCTTACTGGTAAAATAATAATTTTTATGGATAAAATTTATTTTGGAATCCCTTTGATACAATCACCACCATCACCACAACATTACATGGTTAAGCTTTTCGAAAAAAATACACTACCAAGGCATCCTCATTTTCTTCTGTTACTATCACCACCATCCCCACAACATTAACTTTCTTTTTTTCCTCCATCATCAACATGACAATATGTCATTCTCTTTGTCATGACTATATGCTTGACACCTGATCGGGGGAAAATCGCGCACAAAAAGTGTATATTTTGAAATTAAGATTTAAAGTGTGTGCGCTTTTACTTCCTCGATACTTCCGTTAAAACATAGAGGCTAAAACAAGTCGAATCCACAGAGACGGGAGGCGATAGAAGCTTTACCAGTCGATTCACGTGTGTGTTAAAAGTTCTTTAATGTTTTAAAGAATCAAAAGAAAGAAAACAATGAATGGTAAAAGAAGAGTACGGTGAAATACGAAGAAGTGGGAAACATAGAAGATAAGATATTTGTGATTTTTTGATATATTTCTAAAATAAAGTAAAAAGATAAAGAAAACCTATGGCTACTAACTGCTAATGACTCCACTAATATGCTAACCTCTTAGTGATAGTTGCCTCATATGTATCGTTGGTCATCACTAGCCCTTGGTTCAAGAGGTTTACAAAGCATGGCTCATATATTAATTTTCACATCCAAATTCAACCAACAAGTGCAAGCTACACGTAAATCATCAAAACCCAATAAAAGCAAGCATGAAATAAAGTAATGTTAGCTTATTAGAGATTTAGATGTTAGAGTGTCAGATCCATCATCATGAGCCATCAATGACTCTTACAAGAGCAAGGCCAAGTAGAGGCTATTAGATTCATATGGATTACCAAATAAGAAGTTAGACTAGTTAGTGGTTAGTAGTTAGTTACCATGAGAGATTAGATTAACTAAACATGTAAAAAGAGTTAGAGAGAAAAAACTAAGATAAGTTAAGAGAGCACCTTTCATAGATTGTCACCTTCTATTACAAGCACTCTTCCTTCCCAATCATGTACCACTCTCTTTCCTATTACAAGATCTACAAGAAATGAAAAATACAAGAGGGAAGAAGAAGAACACTAACCTAAACTACCCTAAACTACAATATGGAGATGAAACTACCCTAAAATATTGTATATCTTGCTGAAGGAGAACCTCAAGGGTATTTATTGGCACCAGGGGAAAGTGGGGCCAGGGGGCAAACCCTGGCCCAAAGTACGGCCTCGCCACGTTTCACCGGCTCTGCTAGAGCCGCGCGCGGCGCTTCGGGCCGCGCGCTGTCCCATCTGTCCCCTGTCAGATGCATTTCCCTGTTTCTAGTTTTGGGCCCCTGTTTTGACGAATCAGCTCTCCAAAGTCAATGGCTAGATTATCGGCCTTTAATCACCTATTAAATGGTGATTTAGGATCTTCTTCTTCATTGCACACCATGGACTAGAAACATGCAAGAGAGATGTTTATTCGCAGAATTTAATATGAAACAACTGTGAAGATGTGGTATGGAATATGCAGTTTTAGAGACTAATCAACACCATGTCATTCTCTCTATCAAGACTACAATCACCACCATAATCATATCCACAATCATAAACCACCTTCATTCCTACACCACACTTGGAATTCAGAATTTCATCTAAGTTTGAACCATACAACCTTATTTCAAACATCTCCCTCCTCCTCGAGCCTTGTCTACGAAGCTTCACTTCCTCGACTTTCTTGTCTTTGTCTTTGGCAAAGGTTTTTGGGGTGAGGGTGGGAATGCATGAAACAAGCCTTGTCTATGAGACTTTGCTTCATCGTCTTGCTTGTCTGTACCACAGTTGGGGAGGTTGCGCATGGTTAAGGAGAAAAAATATTTCATTGCATTAACTACAGAATTTTTTTTCTCAAAAAAAACTACAGAATTTGTTTCAATAAGAATTTTATAGTTACTTTTCATTAAAGCATCCACCAATAGAATAACATCATGTATGTTCAACTAAAAGCAATAATTCCGGACAGAGAACCTTGTAACCTTGAATAGTGCTTTTATTTAGGACCATGGCAAGGGGAAAAGCAATCATATGAAGAGCTCTCTCAAATATCTCTCTACATGGATCTCAAAGTAGAAAATTAATCGTTTGTGTGTGAGAAAATATTTTCTTACTACTAAAAGATAATTTTATAGATAAGACTTATTTTGGGATCCGTGTAATGGGACACGTGTCTCATCTCTTTTCTCCCTTGAGAACTTTCTAATGGAAGCTTCCTATGTGCTTTTTTAGGATAGGAAACACCATGGATTTAAAACTTAACCTTCTATACTATAAAAAAATATACTTACATTCCTACAGTTACATGGTTCAAAAAAAGACACGTGTAATCATGCAACTCCACTTATACTTAACTGGATTTCCGAAATCCACCACTAGGCTCACCTCGTCTTCCTTTATCACTATCATCACCATCACAGTAACATCAACTTTCTCCTTTTTTGCCATCATTAGCCAGACAACATGTCATTCTCTCTATCATGACTACAAAGAGAACACCGTGTAATTCTTTCCATAATGACTACAATCACCTCCATAATCATATTCACAATCATAAACCATATTAATTATCACTTCCTCCACCACACCTAGTTTAATTCAAAATTTGTCTAAGCTTGAACCCTACAAACTTACCTCAATCTTCTCCCTCTCCTCACGGAAGAACCTTGTCTATGAATCTTCGCTTCCTTGTCTTGCCTATGGAGAAGCTTATCGGGGGGGGGGGGGGGGGGGGGGGCACAAAAAAAAGTCTTGTCTGCGAGGTTGTGTCCTCATCTAGCTTGCCTCTACTGAGGCTCGCAGGGGGCAGGGAGTTGAGGGGATAGAATATTTCGTTGCATTAACTACATGAATTTGTATGTTTCAATAATAATACTGTAGTTTTCTTTTATTAAAATGACCGTTAATATAATACTGCCATGTAAGTTCAACTAAAAGCAATAATTGCAGAGGGAGAAACCTTGTAACATTGAATAGTTCTTTTATTTCGGATCAAGGCAAGCAACAAATGAAGTATCAATCAAGGGAAAGGAACAGGGTGTACGGAGAGAGAAGAATTGTATGGAAGAGATCAGAGGAGATCAGAAGCTAAAAGGAGCGAGAACGGCGCGTGAACAGAGACGGAGTTGATATCAGACTAGCAGCAAAGCGGAGTCGACGGCTTGTAAAAAGCAAGGGCCGGTCGACAGGGCGGTCGACCGGTGCGCACAAACATGCACAGAATAGTGCACAGGCTGGTCGATCGACCACTCGGTCGACCGTAGCAGGAGAACAGTCAACCGCCCAGTTGACTGACTGACATGATGAGACTCTCGGTTGAACACGTCGACCGCCGGTCGACCGGGGTGCTTGGGTCGGTTGACCGCCCGGTCAACCAACAAGCGTATCTGAGCATGAATCTGCCTCTCCTTTCTTGATTCAGACTTTGTTTCTAAATTGGAGACGAATCCAATTGGAGTTCCTAAATTCCTAGGGCTCTTTGGCTATAAATAAAGGTGAAGGGCCCTCTTGAATTGTATACAAGGTACAAATTTGTATTGGTTGTTGAATCAATAAAACTTTCTCTCCCTTGCCCCGAGGACGTAGGAAAATTGCTGAACCTCGTTAAATATTGTGTTTGCTTTCTCTCTTGTTTCTGTTCATATTATACTTGGGTACTTCTCTATTGCATCTATTGGGTTCCTCGCAGTGATGGCCTCACGCACAACAAGTGGTATCAGAGCATCTTAAGTTCGTCGTGGGATCGTGTGCCGATTCCAAGAGCATTGGTTGCTGTCTGGTAAAGATCGTGTGTCGATCTCAGAGCAGCGTTGAGACTGTTTGTGGGGATCATATGTCAATCTCAAAACAGTGTTTGCATTGTTAAGGAATCAGATTCGATGGAGTAGATCATTTCAGAACTCTTCTAGGGTTTTACTTTGAGATAAAGATCCTACTTTTATCTAGTTTATTTAATCTAACCCCGTTTGCTTTCGCATTGCTTTGAGGGAACCATTGAGAAGATGGCCGAAGATAGTACATCTGTAATGAAATCCATGAACCCACAATCCTTTGAAGATTGATGCGGTGAAGTTCAATGGTAAGAACAATTTCAGCATGTGGAGGTGTGAGGTAATGGATGCACTGACGGCATCAAACCTCGAAAGCACTTTACGAATGGAGAAAAAGTGTGATTCTACTTCTGAAGAAGATTGGGACAAGATGAACCGAACAGCGTGTGGTTTGTTCACGTCTTGTTTGACACAAGACATCGAGTACCATATGTTACAATTAAAGAGGAGAAGGAGTATATGACGAAGAGCAACGAGTCGCGGCTACAATTAAAGAGGAGGATTTATCAATTCCAGATGAAGAATAGACTCTCCATTGATGAACACATGAACAACTACACCAAGCTTCTTACAGATCTAGTTAAAATGGATGTCTAGATTGATGAAGAGGATAAGGCAGTGATTCTTTGAATTCTCTTTCGGACAAAGAGTATGAGACCTTTACTCTTACCTTGATCAATGGTAGGCAAACACTTAGCTATAATGAGTGTCGGCTGCTCTTGTTAACTATGAAGTAAGAAGGTAAGATAGATTGTCTTCTAATGGGAGTACATCAGCAGAGGCATTGGCAGTAAGAGGCGGAGGTTCATATAGAAAGGCTAAGGTGATCGGGGGAGATCAAAGTCCAGGCCAGGTTTTAGAGATTTAAAGAAGAACCAGTACGCCTTTTGCAAAGAATTAGGTCAATGGAAAATTGATTGTCCAAAGGCTAAAGGTAAGAAGAAGGAGTCAAAGTTGAGGCAAACCTCGCACGGGTGGTCAGTACTCACGCCAGACTTCACAAGCCCGTGGATCAGACTCGGACTCATCGGTATGCTCTTTCTCTATTACTACTCCTATCATTGGTTACTCAGGATATACTAAGTGGATATTAGATATTGGAGCTACCTACCATGTGTGCCTGAATAGAGATTGGTTTTCTAGCTTCGAGAAGCTAGACGAATGTTCAGTTATCATGGGTGATGATCGCTCATGTAACATGAAAGGTATAGGAACAATCCAGATCAAGATATTCAACGGGATGATACGAGAATTGAAGGAAGTGAAGTATGAAATCACCTAGAGGGGGGGGTGAATAGGTGGTGATGCTAATCTAGTGAACTTAATGCGAAATTAAAAACTAATTGCAATTACAACAATTGATGCACACACTAGCTAGCCAAGCAAATAGATATGAATGATAATTGTGAAATAATGAAAGGCACAATATAAAGAGAGAGAGTAAGAGTCAAGGGATCAAGCGCAAACAACAAGATATGTTTCGAGGTTCGAGCACCCAGCTCTACATCCCCGCCTTCACACAGAAGGATTTCTAGTTCACTAGTTTGTCCACAAAGACTCCCACAAAGGGAACCTCCACCGAGGATTTGGGGCAATACAATCACTAGGAGTACCCAACTCCTATCCTTACAAACACAGCCTCCTCCTTGAGGCACAACACCAAGCCAACAAACAATCACCTCACAACCTGAGGGATTAGCACAAAGCAACACAAGGATCACCTCACACCTTGAGGGATACAACCCAATAGCACAACCTCCTCAACAATGAGAGAAGGTATAAAGCCAAGCTATGATAGGGTTTACAACTTGGTGATCAAAAGACCACATACAATCTCTTTTTCCACAAACACAAAGTCCTTATAGATAGGATAGAATGAAGCTCAAGTGTGGAAACAAAGTGTTTAAAAAAACAAAGAAAAATCACTTGGGAAATCACCACAAAGATATAAAATGTTGAACAAACTAAATTCCCAAAAGACTATTTTTCTTTGAAATAATGAAACACTTTAAAACAAGAAGATTGATCTTTTTAGCACAATGAAACTCTTTTTAAAACTTGTTTAAACACCAGAGAAAGCTCAGAAATTTCGTTCAAAAATCTTAGAGAAAAACTCTTTACAATGAGGTATTTATACCCCTTTAAAAAATATAGTCGTTGGCAGCTGAAAATGCCAGATTTGGCCTACCGGTCGACTGGCCGGTCGACCGGCCAACGGTCAATTTTGACCGCTGGCAGCTACCGGCGACCGGCCCAGAGCCAGAGAGCAATGGCTCTCTGGCCGGTTCGACCGTTCGGTCGACCGCCCAGAAACAGAGAGCACTGCTCTCTGGTCTGGTCGACCGCTCGGTCGACCGGCCCAATGCCAGGTCCAGACGTGCACAGGCTGTGCACAGGACGTGCGGTCGACCGACAGAGCCTGTCGGGCACTGTTTCTGGGTCAGAAAAACAGGTTTTAAAAATATTCTAAAAAATCCATAAAATCTCTAACATATCACAAAAATAGTTTTATCATATTACATAGATATATAAACTTGTGTTAAAAATTTCAACACAAATTACAAACATTTTGGACTATTTTGTGTAATAGAAATTTTGCCAAAAACAAAAATCGTAATTTTCCAAACTAGAATTTCCAAATGGAAATCCGATTTATCCAAAACTCATCTAAGTACAAAAACATGATATTTGAAAATTTTGAAGCATGAGCATTTGGATAGAAATCCAATATACATGAAACATAATTATATCATAGTTTTTGTCTTTAAATCCCAAAATATGTTTTGTTAAAAATACTAAAACACTAAAACTCATGATATAGACCATCAAACTAAGTTTGTCTAAGTAGTTGATGCATGCATGTATATAGAACAAATCTAATATACATTAAAACCATGTAAAACTTGTTTTGAATTTATCTATTCATGAAAACCAAGATCGGTTAAACCAATCAAACCGAAAACCAAAACCAAAACATGTGTGTGTGTTGTGAACTTGAGCATATCAACTATTCTAATCTTTACAAATGGAACTAAAACTCAAACTAAACTAGGTACCGATGTCTTTGTAGAGCGCCGTCTCCATGCCGACCGATCTAAAACACTGTGATCAACTGAGCTTGACTCCAAAGAGTGCTATATATGATCTTTGACGCTCGGGCTCTTGAATCACCATGTGAAAGCTTCTAAACCATCTTGTTGAAGCTAATCACCTACTAATATCTTGATTAATGATCTGAAACTAAAATCACAAGATATTAGTACACATAACTACATGAGTTAATCATCATCAAAACTAGAGTGGAAGGCCTTTGGGCCAACAAGGTATGTACCACAACTTAAGAGAAATCTTATCTCAGTTGGTGCTTTGAAAACATTGGGTCTGAGATCTCAATAAAGAATGGAATTCTAAAGATGACCAAAGACTCAATGGTCGTTCTGAAGGGCATCTGCCAGAATAATCTTGATCATACATATATTTTGTATTCTTTTCAGTACACTCCTACATTTATCGTGTAATAAATCTGCTAATTTCCTTGTCTTAAATATCTATTTGCAGAAGATAATAATGAAGAGAAAGAGGATTAAATCAAATAAATACCAGTTAAAATTAGATTAACTGGATCTATTTGGTTAGCTGAGGATGATCCCAGATCTAGTTAGAACAAATCAAGGATTGGGGCAAATTTTCAGCTGAAGATCAGAGCAAATCAGAAAGATAACACCAAATGAAAACTGATAAAATTTAGATTTCTATAAATTCATTCTGCTAAGCTAAAGATCAACGAGGATAATATCAAATATAGAAAGATAAATGGATAAAGAGAAGATCGACGGATGAGATGAAGCAAGTTTGACTCAGATTCTAACTAGATACATTTTAGTATTGAATCATAACTTTCGCTACCGAATCTCAAATCTGATGATTAAAGATGATCCAGAAAGCAGACTTACAGGGATACAACTTTTATGTGTATCACTATTCTAATTCTATCATTTGATAAGTGATATTCAGCAATCAACACGCCTATAAACTGCAGATCAGAACTTAATGTCTACATCAAATCAAGTTTGGAGATAAGGGGAGGATTCAAATTCAGAAATAGCCAGCTTTCTTTATCTTCATACTCCTCTACCCTCTACATTTCTCCTATAAATATCTGCAATATCAAAGGCAAAAGGGGAAGGAACCAAGCAGAGAGCAGAACTTAAGTTAATTTGTAGTTTGTAACTTAGGTTTTTAGTTTCTTTTATGTAATTTTCATTTTATATGTAACTGAGAGGAGAGGAGACTTTCATGGCGGAATGAGAGCAAGCTTATACTGAAGGTGACACCGTGTAAGTGATCTTTTCTTCTATGTTATTTGAATCGAATCAAGGTTTCCTTTTCTTTTTATTCTTGTTTTTATTCGCTTCGCTCTTCTGCGTTTGCAAATCCAAATGAAACCGATAGCCTCGAAGTTGCCTGTCTTTGCAAGTGCCGTTGATGGCTTATGGTGATGGATATCCATTCTATGATAGTATAGCTCGCCCTCATTTTATAGTGTAAATCGGGAATGGGGAAGATCTCATCTGTCATGTTTCACTCGCCTTCAAGTAAAGGTACATCGTCGATACAGGTAAAAGGTAGCAGGGCCGAAGAGGTAAGTATGTTTTTTAGATTTAATTTTTTTTCTTTTCTTTTAACTTTTAGTGTAGATCACCAACATCATAATCACCCAAATCTCTTTCACTCTTTCAATTATTGTACATATCACTTCTGTAAATCACCTAGAGGGGGGGTGAATAGGTGATGGCTAATCTAATGGTCACTTAATGCCAAATAATGCAAATAATGCGGAAGCTAAAAAACAATTATGACCTAATTAAAACTTTTGCACTAAACACTATGTATAACACAGGAGTGTTGCCGAATTTCCCGTGAAGGGCTCTGGGACAAACTCCTCTAGATTCCCTTGAATGGGTTGAGGGTGCCGCGTTGGCTCTTGGTTGAATACAAGTGTTAGCAAACAATCCCAAGCAATATATCAATATGAGCACAAGGAATATATCATGCATATAAAGGTAAAGACAAGATAAGTAATGCAAGATATAAACAAGGAGATAGAGAGAGAGGAAATGGCAATCGCAAACACAAGGGTATGTTTCGAGGTTCGAGCACACTTGCTCTACATCCCCGCCTTCGACACACGAAGGATTTCCACTATGCAAGATCCCAATGGATCTCCCCCGGTGCCGCAACAACACCTACAAGCCCTCGGACTCCCTAGTCCTGTACACACGCAAGCCACTAGCTTGCCGAGGCCGCACCTCAAACCACGAGTTCACAACCAAACTCTAAACCACCGCGAGCACACTTGCCCGCCTCCTCAAGGAACAAAGAAAAGATCTTTGGTGATCACAACACTTGGATCACCTAAAGGCACTCTCACTACAACACTCCTATAGAATGAATAATCAATGGATAGCTCAAGTGTTGTGTGAGAAAAACAAGGAAAGAGATGGTGGAGGAAAACTCAAAGAATCTCTTTTAACACACTCTAAATAAAATCTTCCCTTTTGATTGGAAGTATTTGCACTCAAATATGTGGAGAAAAACCCTTTTAAAAGAATGGGAAAAACTGGCTCAAAGCTCTCCTAAAATCTGGTACAAAACAATGACCAAACCCCCAAATTATAGGCCAGAAAAATATAGCCGCTGGGGTCTGTCAGAGCTGCCGGTCGACCCGTGCGTTCGACCGCCAACGGTCAGAAATCAGATCGTTGGAGCCACGGTCGACCGACCCACTGGAGCTGAGAGTCGAACTCTCTGTCGGTCGACCCGTATGGTCGGCCGAACTTTCCAGAGAGCAGAGCTCTCTGGAGCGGTCGACCCGTACGGTCGGCCGTCCTCCAGGTGCACAAAAGGCGTGCACATCTGTGCACGTCGGTCGACCGGTCGGTCGGCGATTTCAGTATTAGTCGACTATAAAGGAAGCAAGTCGACTTATACGAAGCCTGAAACAATTTTCTGGGAT